>JAFELO010001055.1:450849-502368 GCA_017140195.1 Eumaeus atala | reverse complement strand
ATATATATATATATATCCTTCCCCCCACACAATGGGCCACCCGCTACTCACAAACCACATAAAACGCGACACTGAAGATTTCACCGTACGGTGGTATGATGGGAGCGAGAGGTACCTCCCCGGTCAGGCCAGTCCAGTTCCGTAGCAACTCAGCAACTACCTCTTGCAAAAATTTAATAATAATACACTTTGGCACAGCGCACAATAATTAGTATACAATTATACCTAATTGTGCAGTCTTTTAATTTTTAATTTCATAATAATGAAACAGATTCAGAAACATGGTTTAGCTAAGGAGGACTCCTTAGATAAACCATGTTTCTGGTCATCTATAGAGAGTAGGTGGGTGGCACAAGTGTGTGTGCAGACAAGTGCACTCTCTGACCAGATCTGACATGACCATAGTGAGTCAGGCGCAAATCTGACGGCTTAACGTGCTACTTACGAGCACTCTAATTTCTTTAAATTAAATTACATAATTTATTTTCAATCTTCAAGATTTCAGTTAATTTTTTTTCCACACAACAAATAGTTCTAAGCTAAATTGTAGAATTTCGCCTTACTACAAATTTTACTTAGAGCCAAAAGTCTTTAGTAGACTTTTCAGTAAACAATTTGCCAGTATTGTAATTAAGTAATGCCCTCAAAATTATATAATTCATTTAATATTAATTATATATCTAATGGTCCTTATCTATAGTAGATAGAAAACACCATGATGTTCTCCGCTCAATAAAGAACGCAGGCGAAGGTTTAAGTATCATGTAGTATTTCCACATAATATACACCATGCAAGGTGCGTAGATGTTTATAATTTATATATAAAATCTTAAATCACCCGGGGTGACCTGTGCGTTTAACAAATTGCTACCGTGTACCGCGCCGCCACATGAGGGGCCATTTGTCAGCAGCGACTATACACAGGCGCCTACTGAGCAATTAGATTTGTTAGCTTGTACCCGAGCAGTTTCATCACGCCCCCGCTCAACAACAGATGCTTGGACTAATAACCTCTCGAAGTTTCCCCTTCGGCCCCTCGTCCCGACCCCTAGCGCTCCTCGGCTACCCCAGCCTCCCCCGACCGACCCAACTAAGATAGATTGCGCCACCATTCTTGCAATTTTCCTGTCGTATCTTGCCTCGTAAATTCCTTGTGATATATTGGTTCGGATCTCGCGACGCGACCAGGAGTATACTCGAAATATGATAAGAGTTATTTATTATTGTTTTTATTGGTTTTTCTAAGGATGTTATTCAAAAGAAATCCACAACATTGCCTTATGTTAAAATATATTTCTCATATTCATAGTCCGTCGGTATATAATATAACTCATCTTAACCTAAAAGAGCTTAGCGCAGACCGATAAATTTTATGATTCACCCTTAGGTATGTGAAAACAAACACGTGATTTATGAGTATACAAAAGCAGATTAATCGTTATAACAGATCAGAATAACACTTTGAATGAAAACATCGCTTCTAAATGTTATAACATATACATCTGAAATTAAATAATGAACTCAATTTAACTAAGCTTTTGTTTAATTTAAACGTACATATAATGAACATTTAATAGAAATTAAATTAATTGTATAGTAAATAGGAAATTAAACAAAATCTTCATTAAATTAAGCTCAGATTAAAAACACTCGAGGGCATTTTACTGCAGAAGGCGCCGCGATTTCCATATTCTAAGTATAATAAATTATTATTTCCGGACGGTGGATGTATCTAATGAGTATTATAACTGTGGCGCTCATCTAACACATTTATAATCCTATCTTAGTTGTTTGTAGAATTCTTTGGTGTTTCCAATCAATATTTATTACAAGACGTTTGGATAAATCTTTATAGTCACATTGTTTATCTCGCAAACGTTATTTGTTTGTAGAGGAATATTTTTTATTTTTTACAAACAGTTGTGTGAAAGTTTAGTAGAAAAAACATTAAGAGATCCATAGCGTCGAGGAACGCAATCTTGTAGCCTGTATCTCAGTCTAATGTAAAAATAGCAATTATAGTAAATAGGGGTGACTAAAGGTTTACTATGATTCCTTCGATCGATGGAACAATTTATGTGTTACTTCGAGAGTGCCTAGGCATCAATGGATCTAGACTTGAGAACACTATACCAGTAGTTATTAAGTGTTGTTTTTACAAGACGTGTTTAAAAAAAATCAATTGTATGTTGGTAACTGTACGTATATTGAACTGTCATTTTTATTAATAGCCTACCGTGTCCACTGCTGGGAAAGGGCCTCTCTACTCTCTTTCCACACCTCTCTCTTTAGAGCGAGATTTGCCAATCATTCCGAAAGCAGTCCAGCCCATCTCGCCATCGCTGACGGGGTATATTATATATACTGTATATTATAGATAAATATAAAGTTAACCTTTGAATAAAAAATAATAAAATGTAATCTTTTACAAATAAATGAAGTGCTAACTTGTCACGTAGTGTTTGTCGAAGACATAAACAATTGGAAGGAAGCAGTCTCTAGTGGAGACGGAAGCGGCCCGCGTGTCGGCAGCGGAACAGTTATTGCCGGAATCACTACTACGAGTATATACGACTTCGTCGCCTTTAAGTCTATTTTCAAGTGATCAGTTGAAAAAGTACGCCTCCGATTATATTCGTTGATATATTATATTTCATAAGAAACATACATATTTATATGCTTACGTATACATCTTATAATTTGGTTTATGTTGTAGAATGTTCAGTACCTAAGGATTGTGAAACCTACATGAAATCAGACGGTGGCGGGGCTAAGGGCAAAAGCTAAGTAAGGGCTAATAAACCTCCACTAAGTTTCTAATACAGGATTGTTACAACTCAAGTAGATTAAAACTTAAGTAGATTAAACTATTCTTTCAAGTAAAAATATTTGCGCGCATTGCGCACAAATTATTTGTTTTAGTTTTACAGAGGTAAGACTTAACAAATTAAATACGAACCTGTAGTAGTGACTCTATAATATTTTTACGGATTCTATCGAGATTCTTTTCACCTTTTCAATTATATAACGAGTCCGACGTCTCCGGAGCTTTACTTCAACCACAGCCTCGGGTGATAACATCACAACATGTCAATTTATGTACAGGTACGATTTAATCTATACGCACAATAGAGCTTATTATCTTTCATTATTTGTTTCATTGAAACCTAAAAGCATTTAATTAATATTGTAATTTCATTTTCATTATCTTTAACATAATATTAATGTTTTAAATGCTTTTTAAATGTAATTTTAAGTTGAAATTTGTACCCACATAACGTGTTTTTATACTTGTACGTAAAATTAAAGGAATTTTATTGGAATTTGCCACAAATATTGATTCCAATCGGGACTAACATAAAAAGTAATAAATTAGTGTTACATCTACGGGTAGAATATAATTTTATCCTACTCATCTTATCTCATTTATTTTTTATAATAGAAGTGTACAAGCGAGATTCGGAGCTTTTTTACAACATACGACGCTGTGCCTTCGTATTCTCCTCCCCTCTAATGGGCCATCGAAAAAATCTTTATAATCGAATGAACTTAAATCGAAATTCATTATAATGATATGAATATAATATATGTATATACATTAAACATACCTATAGCGCTTACAGAAGATAACATTATAAGCGCTGTAGGTCGTACACATTTATGGTATAGGACCAGATAAGATCTCAAGAAACAATCATTGCACAATTTGTAACCGTTCATAAATAATTGAGCTTTAATTGTGAATTCTCTCCGCACATACACCACGACCTATTTAATTTTCTAGTCGCACTTTGGCCTCCTTAGTTTCACCTCACTTTCGCTTTTGTCTCTCGGGTCGCTGAATCCCTGAGATGCCTACAATGACTGTTCAGATATTGTTGGTAATATTTAAGTATATCGAGCATTTTTCGTACTAATATTATTATTAGTCAAGAACGTTCAGTAGGAACGTATTTTGCTGAAATTTGCCACATATTATAACTTTTCTTTTTTTTGTTGACGCGGGAAACGCATTTACGCGCCTTCACCGGCCCTGGGTGGGGTCCAGTGGTGTGTGGGACTCGCATCACATGATAGTGCCGAATGTACACAAAAAGCACCGCGAGTGCCATCAGTGCCGCCCTTGGTGAGGTGCCCCGGGACAACAATCATCAGGGCACCTCGATGACCAGTCAGCGCCTAAGGGAACAACTCCACCTCCACAGATGGGGTTGCCCCGAACTACAGGACAACCCCACCAACTTTGGGACAGTGCAATGGGGTGAGGTTCCCATCCTCGGCCCTTGCCCCGTGCGCAAAAACGCCACCTCTTATTGCTCTTAGGTCCCCTCTTCTTACAGGAGGGGTATCGAGAACATTTCCTCCTCTTGATCTTTAAGCCCCCTATAAGAGGAGAGCAAAGATCCCCCACAGTTCAATTGGTTTCCCCTGGGTTAACCCTAGGCTACTAAGCCCCACCGCCTCGGTAAGGCTTGAACCATGGTGGGGCCACAGATTATACTAACCTGGAATAAAGTTAAGATATTTTTTTATTTAAATAAAATTAAAAAAAAAATAATAATAATCCCGGAAAATCAAGTAACTCCTCTTTCGTGAAGGAAGCCGCGGGGCACAGATTAGTTGAAATGAATCTTGGCTGCTCTTGATGATATAAACTTCACCGGCACATTAAGTCAGATTTCTATTTCATATTGACATTAAACAAATAAAACAATAAAACAATTCTGTAAGCGAAGGTCTACGCGATTCCAAACGCACTTCGCCTCGTAACCTTAAGTCTGTAAAGGATGCGAAACGGTTTTTAATACACTCCACGGGCCTTAATGGACGCTTTCGCACCCTTAGTACGGTGACATTTCAAACTGCGAAAAAACAAAGCTTCAAATAATATGCAAATGGCATAATGTTAGTATTTTTGTAGGAAACCAACTTTATGAACCGTGTAGAAGGGGTTGAGATGTGGCTAAATAAAACTTTTGATTTCACATTGTTTATTGCGGTTTATGTAGTGAATAAAATTTACCCCCGCACTATTGCAATATGTATGAGGATGAGTTATGTACGAGTTTTTATAAATAACAACGCGTCCTGGAGTTGCTTTGCGTTGATGAGTTATTGCTATTGTGAATAGTTGTGAAATGTTACAAGTGGGTATTTTGTATGAGTTCGTTGATGTTGCTATTGTGTGCTTATTTTAGTTTTATACAGATGTAGGTGAGAACAAACATAAAGTACAAAATACTATGATCTAAACAATATGATGACTTGTTCCCGCGAAGTCAAATAAAACACAAAAAATACAGTGACTTTTAGAGGATTTTTGTAGCATAAGAAGATAAACGAACGAACCAAAAGCCCTCTGTGGCCACGGACCTACTTAAACATCCATAGAAACAAATATCTACACTGGCTTTGCAATCCTACCTCCCACCCTGCTGGCCACCAGAAACTTGCAAGCGACATGAAACGCAACTGTTACTACCTCGGTGCTGTTGATCCTATTCGGCCATGATTCATTTTAATAATATATTTTACAATGGGAATTTACTCTCTCAACTGTTAAAACAACGTATACTTGATGTGTAGCGCTAGTAGGTACTACGTGTATTGGCTTGTTTGGTCCAACGATGGAATTTGGTATAAGAAAGTAACCTTAAAACCTTTATTACTGGCATCCGCTAGAGGGCGTCAGCATTGTGTTGATAGTAATACAATAAAGTAAAGTAAAAGTAAAATAAAGTTATGATTCAGCACTTTTTAAAAGTATAAAAATACTTGCCTTCCCAGCTGAAACTCACTACGTCTCACCACGTCGCTAGACTTGGATTTGAGTTCCTTATCCCTAGTCGCAGTCCGGCGTAGGAAAATTGGGACCTATTCTGAACATAGGTTTATTTTTTTGATGATGTCTATATTGCAATACTATTGTATATAAATGTATTATTTATATTTCTGGTATAGGAAATATCCAGGTTTATTTATTTACATCATATATCAGTTTCCCATTTATTTTAACACATTTGTTACATATGATTCAATATAAAGATCTATGTGCTAACATCCGGTTCAAATCCCTCGCCCTGGTTTACTTGACAAATTAAAATAACAACAGTAGATTGCCCACAAATCTACAACTATACATCGTTTACTCATGTGCTTGACTAGTGTATTACGTAAATGATCTCACACATAAATGGGACAAATGAAGAGGGCAGATATTTAGCGTAAGTGTCAAGTGAGTGCAGCAGAAGTATCCATGGAATTCCGCATAATATCTGTTGAACTAGGCTATCATACTGGAGCTGGATTCCATCAGAGATTTGCCAACGAGGCTGATAAATAGTTTCCTCAATTGGCATGACATACTAGTTGATGATTTACCCACTTTTCGTACATTCAACTTTGTATTAATTGGAATGACTAGATTGATAAAATATGAATAAGAAATATAACACGTGGTTTTGAGAACGTAAATGAGCCGAACTCCAACCTTTACGGTAGAAAAATTCGGTACTCTCTCTCCAACAGCTGAGGATCTCTACTTTTTATATTTAGTTATTTTGATGAGATGATTGAGATTTATATGGACTCTTGGTAGAGTATCATAAATAAAAAAAATCTGTATATAAGATGTAATTCCATGCAGCATTGACTTGGTTACTTTCCTGTGGCCCATTGGAGGAGAATAAGGAAAGAACACTTCTAAATAAGTTTGTTATGCTAATAAAGGACACCGGTAGTCATGAAAAATATTCGACTGATCGTTTGTCCCTTCATACTATAAAAAAATTCACAAAACCTGTACGAAAAATGGCCCGGGACGCTCATGGCCGGTATTTATAGCGTATGTTATCTTAGGCATCTTAAGTGGTTTTAAAAGATTTCATTTCGTTCTGCGGCTTTACGCACCGTGTTCTTTTTATAACACTTGATTAATTAACCTCTTAAGAACATTCAGGGTGTGTTTGTGATGCTGTAACATATAACATGATGAACTAGCTGTCCCCACAGATGTTGTCCTGTCATAATCGCAGGATTGTTTTTCTATATTATTGTTGGAAATTAACAATCTTCGACCCGTTTTCAAACGTTTCCATATTATATTTTTGAAAGAGGTACTGCCATGCTGCATTGCAGCGGGATTAGGCCGTCACGATCGGGGAGATACCTCCCGCTCACATTAGACCGGCGCAATGGGCAAACCATGGGCACAGTAATTATGCGGATGTTCATTGCGTCGGTAGTCTTAAAAAGGCTCCGGTTTCTCATTTGCCCCTTCAAATATATTTTTTTTGCTTATCTTATTATATCCTATAGACATCGGATACAGTTCAACAGATATCCATGTAAGTAGCTGTTTCCCATTTAGGTAATAAAAGCAGATCATGAATAAAAAATAATTTATCCACAGAAATGTACATAATTAATATTAATTAGAAATTTAGAGCTAGCAATACTATAGGTTTTATATTAACCTTAATATATAAATTTATGCCATTTTTTACAGCGCTTGCTATTTTTGTGTACTATTTTCTTTTTCTATGTCATATCATTGCCATTAATAACATCTGAAAACGGTATCGTCGCTTCTCACAAACTTCTTACTGGGAAGACACTTTATTATTGTTCAGGAAATATTTGCTGTATTGTCAACGATAGTCACTAAATTGTCTCCGATTGCTTGTTTGTCCCCTATACTAAAGTATATATACAAAACTCAAATAAGAACTTATTAGGTAATACTAGAAATGTGATTTAATAATAAAAAATATTTATTTCATCTATACCATTAAGTTTTTGTTTTTATAAGTAAACGGCAGTTTACTAAACTGTCATTAATTTTTGCAAACAGATAGACGTTTGGTACGATTTCGATAGACGGGGCTTTTCTGTTTACATATTTTATTTATACCTAATCCAATAAATTTATCGAAAATATGACCTATAAAAATAAATTTGTTTTGGATTAATTTTTAATTCCTTTTTTAGTTCACGGAAGTTATTTTTCATTGTTGAAAATAATATATGTTCCGTTTTAAAATTTATGATTATTTATTTAAACCTATTTAGTTGGGACATGTCTAAAAAAATTTCAATATTTTATTATTTTTTTAATATGGGGAGATGCCAACTGTTTTGTGTAAACTACAAGGGTTTTTAACAGCAGATTAGTACAGTTTGCGACAAAATCGCATGATCAAAATCATGCAAAATTGAACTGAAGTCTGAACTGAAGAATTGAACTAAGTCAGTTCCCTTGGGATAGATTTTGAGCGGAAGGGACCGTGGGTCACAGGTAATCGCATGCGTACAATATATGACACTAAAAGTAACAGTTATCTATAGTAAGAAATGCATATAATGAAATCGAAGATCAGACGCAGCAGAATATAGAAAAAAATGGCCGATAATTTATATAGTCCACTGTACCCAGACATTCGATATATCATTTGCATATTCAAAGCACATGTGGTCATAGACAAAGGGTGTAATGAACCCCGTATTTAATTTACGAAACGAGCCCCCGTTTTAATATGTCTGCCAGCGGATTAAAAGCCACCCCCAGTTCAGAATCGGTTATAAGTTACCTCAAAAAACATCTAGGTAATCGGTTTTATTGTGTCACTGCAGCGAAAATACTTATTTGAATATAACGGTAGGTACACATTTTATTGACGCGGAGAAACGATTTTTCGTGCTATCACCGGCCCTGGGTTCACTTATGTAAGGGGCTCGCAGCGCATTATAGTGCCGAACGCCCACTAAAACGCCTGTGGTGTGGTGAGCCGGAACCATAAATCATCAGGACAACTCGATGGCTACTCAGTCGCCTAAGGGACCGACAGCGCTCCACAGAGGGGTTGTCCCGCACCACAGACAACTCCACCAACTTTGGGGCAGGCATGAACCATGGTGGAGAATAGTAGGTACCTCTAATTTGCCCCAGGTATTTGAGTCTTGCATTACGCACATGTTCTTTCTCCCGCTGCACGCCTGTAAACATTGACTATGCTGTCGCGTTTCGTGCGGTCAGTAGTCGGCGGGCAATTGGGAAAGAGATCATTAAAAGTGTGCAATGAATCTGCATATGCGGATGTTTATCGGCTTCGTTAGTCGTCTAATTTCTCCGATTGATCGGTTGTCCACGTATAAAAAAAACGAAAGAGGACAAATATATATTCGCTACAGTTGCCTAATTACTTAGATAGCAATAGAATCATCCACTTAATAGGTGTAATGTTAATAATAGTAGATATATTATAGTATATTGATTATATAGTTACAAATAGATGGATAACACAAAAAGTAAGCTTCATCTCAAAGTTATATGCTAAGTGTCAACTCAAATTGCGAGCTGGGCAAATCAAAATGGAGACACGTTTGAAAGAGGTCATATGTCTGCATTGCCGCCTAACTGGTCCGGCACTGCCGGGACCTATTCTTGGAAATCTCAGAAGACTCTTGCTCACATAACACTAAAGACTACGACGACGTTTCATGACGTTTTGTACATTACATGACCCGTACGGTAACGTATGTGTAGGTACCTAGTGCTAATGCTCCTGTTCTGCAGATGTTTGGTGCTCAACAAACATCGACTGTTCGATTTTTAAATCCTTTAGAACAACGACTCTATATTTTTCCAAAAAATTTCGTGGAAGTAATGAGTTAGAACTTTGAGCCTTGAACCTAGTTAAAAGAGAAACAAAGTTTAAAAAATATTTAAAAAACTTAGAGACACAAAATTTTAAGCGACACTTAGAACTGAACATAAGTAAAACCCTCAGAGACTAGGCAGGCGTAAAATTATTAAACACATGCATAACATTTTAAAAGGTCGTTTTACGTTCATAATGGATGTAATTTAAAGGAAATTGGCGATTAATTAAACACTTAAAACTACAGGGTATTTAAATTAACTTAAAATGTTAACATTCTATTCAAACAACATAATCGTTATTTCAATTGCTTTGATTTTTATCACTTATCGTTGTTACGCAGTAGCAGGTTCAGGTTAGATGGTGACAGGAAATGGGCTGTTTCGACATTAATTATAATGTACGTTCAACAGTTAAAGAACTGATGATGATTTTTGCTTTTTTCTATTTCCATATGAAAAGAGCACGCGACTATAAATAAGATAATACGCAACGTACTTAGGAAAGACTAAAACACTTATACTTTTTTCAATGAACTAGGACACTCAACCCTAACGTTACAATCTATTCTTAAGCTTCTGGAACCATCCGAGTTCGTATTTGGTACAGCATAAAGTGCACATTACCCTAAAGTGTGCCGAAGTGAGCTGTCAGTTTGTTTTTATCAGTGCACTAGCGAGCGGGCGTCCGATGCGCCGGGTAAATTTATTAACTGTGATACGCATTCAGTGTAGCGAACTAAAAGGTGATTTTAATTAATATTAATTACCGCCACACCTCTCATTAATGTAATTCGCGAGATAAGATGTCGATATTTGAGTTGTCAGGCAGGGTGGCTTCGCAATGGACACGCAGATGTGCTTGCGCTCATTTTGTTACATAAATTTATTATTTTACAGATGTGTTGTGACATTTTATCCGATATTTCATTGAAATTTTGCTCGAATCCCAATGAAATAATTTATGAATACTAAATGCTTACTTACGTACGCTTATTACATTGAGGCAGCATATATACCAATCAAGAGGGTCAACTTTGATAAATCACCATCAACCAAATCTGCGAGTGTTAACGAAGGCAAAACAATAATCAAAATATTCTAAATGACCTATTAAATGGATTTATGGTAAGGAATACATGACTGTCAACATTATGCTACAAGGGAATACTTGGTTATTTTTTTCACGTTGCTCGTCGTCAACCAGATAGACGTAACAAATAGGTTGTGGTAGGTAAATTAGAAGGCAAAGACCGCGCGGGCGTTCGCCAAGTCGGTGGTGAGAGCAAGCGGCCGCTCGTATCATTTCTGATCCAAATACATCGTATCTTTGTATCAGCAGCCCTTTGGGAATCTGAATAACAATAGCAATGGAGAAAGATCGTAGAAGATGCAGAAGTAAGGATTTTTATCGCAAACAAGACCGCGAGTAATGAAGAAACCGCCAAAGAAGATGTTAGAAAAATATAATTAAAGGCCACAAATTATGTGAATGCATTGAAAATCATTATTAAATTTCTTTTAACACTTACAAAGAAAGACGCAGATATATCTGTTATAATACATGTATCAATCATGCATATGCAATGCATGTACTTCTCGCATATAGGGGTAAGAAGCAGGGCCGGTCCCCCTTTCGACCCCGAAAGCAGTCTGATCACCCGATGGGTACTCACAGTGGTCGAATGAGCATCATTTCCTTAGCATAAAATGATTTAAAAATAATATAACCTCCAATCAGAATTATGATTTACAACTAGCTACGATGGAATATATACAGTGACAGCTTGTACAAATTAATTTTAATCCATAACTGATCACTACATACTCTCGTTGCTACAATGCTTCGAACTATGGAAATAATGTTCTCAAACTAAGTTGGTCGAACGGTAGCGACTTGGCTACAGGAGGAAAAGTATTTACGAATGATGAAATAGTCCGATGCTCTCGGTAAAAGGACGAAGGCCATCGATGTCCTATGAGCCTATACTGATCTCAGTATAAGCTCATAGGATCTGTCAACAACAAGGTACCTCAGCGATTAGTCAGTCCCTCAGATGGAAAATCTAATCTCTTAACTTAGGGCGGCTGCCCTAAGTTACGAGGTAAGTAACTACGAAGCCGTGTAGCGGAGTCAGGTTCTCACGTTGTATTAATTACAAAAAATTGTAAGTAAATACCAGCACCTTCAATAAAGCTTTAGTAATAAAACCTTATTATTAAATGCACGGGCGCAAAAAGAAGTTCAGTTGAACGAACAACAAACTAATCAGCTGAAAACAAGGTACAAGCAGCGAATTAATCAAAGTTTAAAACAATCCCATGTAGCGACGCGAGCTGGTGCAATGCGTGAAGAGCTCTTTGTTTTAGACTAAAAATAACTTTCATGGGCTCTACAACTTTATATACGGATTATTTACGTAAACATAATGTACTGAAGAGTTTGTTTGTCTAAATGTCATCACGAGAACGAACGAAAATTACTTAGTTATTAATGTGCTTATTTTAAGGATATTAAATATAACATTCTGAAAGAATTAAATGAAAAGCCCCAGTCAGGTAGATAATAATAATAATAACGTTCTATTGACAAATGATTTCACTCAATACCCACTCCCTTATTTTGTTCTCCGATGATACAGCATTCCGACACGACTGAAAAGAAATCGTTCACAGGCTCTCCGAGGTATGAGGTAATACCCAGGACTACTTGACTGTATAACCGCAAACTACTTTACCAAAGTGAACATATAGAAGCTTAAAAATCCCGGTAATATTCGGCCATACACTTTTGATCTCACCCGACTTGATATGGCCTAACGATCTACAGCCACACGCTTGTCCGAGAAGCACTAGTTTCAAAAGATAGATTTAGCAAGACCATGCTCTCACACTCTCACTTATTTGATACCGCCATAAAGTCTAAACTATGCTGTCGGGCTTAGTGAATTTTGTGAGTATCCGGTGATAATTGGTAGGAACGATGGCATAATGTGGATGTCCATGGACGTCATTTGCATCTTTATACTTTTAAAAGTAACTTAGATAATAATATACTATTACTAATATTAGTATTCCTGTTCATCTTCCACTTTTATCCATATAAGGTTCTCCATGTCTAGTGTTTGCATTTGAAAGGCATTTGTTATCTTAATCTTAATTGCAATCCACGTTTATCGGACTATGTGTTAGCTCTTAAGCTTTCACTTTTATCGAAAATTTGTATCCGGTAATTGGATGTTACCACGATACATTCAATTAAATAAACCAAAATGTAAAAATGCGACCTAGTTAATATGTTTGTTTCATGCGATTGTATAAATTTTATAAATTCGATCGAACTTTAAATAATATTGTATGTTGGACTATAAATTCTCGAATCCATAAATACGGAAAACAATAATTTAGTTCATAGTTGAACACAGGACTCATCTAGAGGACACAAAACGTTAGGTTCTTGACGTTCATTTAACGCACTTGCCGTGCTCAAATTTGCCACCGTGTGCTTTATACTGATATATTGTTTTGTTTATTGCACGGCCCAATCAAAACTTGATGTATTGTATAGCGCATGGCGTACGCGGACAACTTTCATATTTGGGAGGTTAATGGAATTAAGTTTGACTGGATGCGCCGGGAACTTATCGATGGAATTTCTAGATGTCTAATAGTATATTTGTGTTTAGTTCTTATCATTGTTATTCTTCACCCTGCAATAATAAATTGATTATGCATACACGATTAAAATTATAGGTGATACCTAGGTTTTCACTTTTTAAAGCCTTATGGGAGCTAAATCGGTTAAGGTGTACTAATGAAAACATATTTTAACTTTTCAAATTATAAACAATAATAATCCTTGTAATGGTTAACCTGCAAAATTTAATATAATAAATTATATTATTTTCAGACATTTCTAACATATATACAACTTAAATATGCTTGAACATTTGTAATTTATTTGACAATAGATCAAAAGTTATGTTTTATAATAATATAATTAATATGACATAACCTTGACCATAATTTTATTTAAATACAAAGAAAGAATGTACTTAATAAAGTTTTGAAATACGATGTTCCTTCCAGTACTTGATTCATATATTAGTGTGGTTAGGTTTTAGTTAGGTATATATAGACGGATACGAATGTTTGAGCCGAGGGAATAGTTGGGATGAGGGATAAATTATTGCTTTCTACAACTATGTGTCTGCGCCATGTGTTATATTAGACTCTGTTTTAAGTTACCGCATTAGTTATACGCGCGTTGAAACTTTTAGATTTTATATCAACCTGTGCTTACTCTTAAAATATATCTCACAGATTTCTGATCCAAATATATCGAAGATTAAAGGTGCAGCATATGTGTCAAGTGTTAAAAGCTAGTATCAAATCAAGCAAAGTTGTTAACTATAAAATGTTGCAAATGAAGACAATACATTTTACTATGCGCCTTCAGGTTTTCTATTTTGTTTTCAGTAAGAATAGTTAAGTAGATGCCTATTTTTACAGACTTAGGGCCCATTTTCAGGTAGCTAATGAAGTTTCAAGTGGCTATACACTTAAAGCTTAAATACCGCATGTAGTTTATTTGTCACTTATGTTCCAATAGGCTAACCCGGACTTTTATAAGGACACTGAAACCTGCATCATAAAGAAACTGTGTAACTACGATATCTTTACACCGCTTTCAAGTGTGGCACGCCAAAGTCTAAACACGTTTAGTGCACTTACTTTGTATATAGCGGATTTCTCGATACTTTATCGTCACTAACAGCCTTCTTCACACTAACTGCGGGACATAGGCGTCTTTCTATGAACGCTTATGATAAATAATCTCCTGGTACTTTCATACAATTTGTATCGGTACCACACGAACATCATTGTTCCATCTTGTTTAAGCCAACACTCAGGCTTCCCCGTATAAGTTTCCCTGCAGAAACTCATTGGCCCAAAAGCTCATTGTATGTCACGTTGAACCTGACGTAAATTCACCAGCGGATGCGAGTGTTGGTACCAATAGAGCTTGATAAATCCATACCATAATTACACCTTAACGAAGTAAGGTATTTCTAAAAACGCGGTCCAAAAAAATTGGAGCTGTTCAATGGATGACGATTTCCCTAAGCCGTCCATTATTGGGAGATAAAAATCTACACCATTTTAAAATTTATAAATTTATATTATTTTCACACAACAGAACCATAAATGTTTCAAAGAAACTAGTTATTTTGTTAAAAATTTAAGCGATATTTATTTTTTTATTTTAAATAAATAATTATTTTAAAACCTATAGGTTTAAAAATAATTTGGTTAGAAATAATTAGTTAGAGTATACTCTAATTTAAAATTTTAATGGAGAATAAATAAGTACTTTAAATTTTAAATTAGGTACTATATTAAAATAAAAGCACAAAAAATACGACATAATTTAAAAATCTAGTCAATTGAATAAAAATAACGTATTTAAAATAATTTATATTCAAAGTCACGTAACGTTCTTCCACGTAAAAGGGACAAACAAATGCTCAAATCACCTGCTGCTGAGTGACCATTTTTTTTCTACCTAATACTGGCGGCGATGCTATTTTATTTGCTTCATCGGACTAGCGAAGACTTTGTTGTCTTCTAGTCTACAACCAGAAGGTGTTAAATGTATTACTGACATTGTCATCCACCCCTAATTACCACTACCCATATTCCATAGACACGCAACATGATCGTGTTCAGTGTTACTTAACCTAGAGAGACCTAGAACCTACCTCTTCCTGGTATTTCCAAACCATCCCACAAAAGCTCTGTGCTTACAAACATCTAACGCCTACATTGGACAGGCGAGATATGATGACACTGACG
This sequence comes from Eumaeus atala, assembly GCA_017140195.1. Classification (NCBI taxonomy): domain Eukaryota; kingdom Metazoa; phylum Arthropoda; class Insecta; order Lepidoptera; family Lycaenidae; genus Eumaeus; species Eumaeus atala. Next base: position 486,854 of record JAFELO010001055.1, on the reverse strand, counting down.
CAAGGTAACAAAAAGTATGTCCGTTAGTAAAATAATTTATTGTAACAAGTTGAACACAGTTTTGTGTATAATGCACACACCGTGTCCACAGACCCAACTTCACACTCTGAAACTTTTAATGTATCAAGTATTCTCGTCAGCTTGTTTAAAGTTTGGTAACGAGTCATTTACACGAATATGTGCGTATGTGTGAACTAGCCGGTGGCCCATTGGCGGGAGGGGGGGGGGGGAAGGAAAGGAGGGCAGCGCATCGGCATAATAATTATGTGGATGTCCATGGGCGCCGGTTGTCGTAAAAAGATCTATCCTCTCCCCCCCCACCTATTCCATTAAAGTAAAGAAAAAAATATGACAGAGCCACAAGTGAATAATGGATCATAAACACGCGTTTTATTTGAACTAATTTTAGGTTCTATAGAATTTGATTAGATGTTATAATCGAAGCGATGTATGCGACGAAAAGCAACGACAGCCTCGTTACAAGCATACGAGTCATGTTGGATGAGAAATTGTATGTACACACCATTTAAACTCGTGGCAGATATTAGTAAATATGTTAAGTATATTAGGATACAGTCGGTGAGGTGTATTACCTATCACACATTGAAGACATAAGAAGACTCGATGCATGCAGTTGACATGAAATCACTCTCAAAACATATGTGTGCCTGACGACGTCCTTGATAATAAACTACGTTAACAAGTCCAATTTGTGTACATCTACACATACACACATAATACATTATATTAACAGCATCTGCTTACATATTTTTCTAAGGAAATTAATACTATTTAGTTCACGTTATAACAGTTGAATCAGTCAGAAGTTGTATGATGATGATATATAATTATGTATCATTATATAAATGAATGATATGTATATATATAATGATGATAATATAAAATACATTAGATATGGTATATGATATTTAAAATACATAAGTAATGAGGTACTTATTTAGAAGTTGTTTATTACGATCACCCATTGCTGAACTTGTTTACAGAGTATACATCAACTGGGTGCTTCGCCATCTTTGTAGAGTCGATTAAACGTGATAAAATTATCCATCGTACTGTAAATTTAAAACCAGTCACGAAGTAGGTGAATTGGATACCGTTTTCCCTATAACTTTAGCAATCAAAGTGAATCGGAGTTATTCCGATTCACTATGATTGAGAATGATGTTATTCGGTTTTCGATGCCTTATTCTATTCACTTTGTGACAATAGGTCTTAATCGACAGTCCTTAGTCATCTTTGCCCCTATCTTCTAGTACTATCGAGTACGGAGTTAAGATTACAAATAGCCATACTCGAAGGTTTCACCCATCCACTTATAAAATTATAAAATACACAATTTTATGCTAACCTGTATTCTAAAGCATTCCTGATTACCACATGATTTTAAGTGTTTAAAAAGAGCATAATTTGATATATATGTGTGCATTTTCTATACGGACGCCTTAAAGAAGCTTGCTATGTATTTTGAAATTTTTGGAAATGAATGGTTTCACTGCGTAAAATGTATTCCAAAGGACACATTTTAAGCGGTATTTTTTTAATAAAGAACTTTATGTCCAAATTCCAACATATATCTGTATAAATTTTCATCCGTTCACTAGTTTTTAGCGGAAGAATAGCCTGCTTAAATTTTTTTTTTTAAATTAGAAGCAATTATGTTCGACGTGCCTCAACAAGTTCGGCAAAAGCTATATATTTGAAGGCACATAAAAACAAAAGTATCAGCAATTTACTGATACAAAAAAATGTTATTAATGTGCTAAAAAAATGTAATAGTGAACATGCGTCGACGACGTTGCAATATATCAGTAGGGCGTTGATTCATCGGCAAATAAAAGTCTACGCCACAGGAGGCTACGCGACGGAAATAATTTCATACACCCAAAATGTTTTCCAATCTATTTCAATGATTGTTCCTAAATCATAGACATCTTAAACAAAGAACTATTCAATAGAATAGTTCTTTGCTTATCAGAGGAATACCTAAGTTCCAAGTCTTCATAAACATGCCAGAGACATCTCATATATAAAATTCTCGTTACAATACAACTATTTTTACGGGTTTTATCGCGGTTTATTTAATTATTTATCTAGTCCGACGTTTCAGAAGCTTTATAGAAACCATGGTTACGGGTGGACTGAGATATCAGATGTCCTCATGTACCAAGTTTTTTGAAGTACCCGAATATTTTTTTAAAATTACGCGTAAATTTAAGACATCAATAAAATTCTCGTGTCATAATGTTAGTTACCTTACTCCTCCGAAATGGCTTTACCAATACTTACCATCCATGTTTAAGACTGTTCAACCCTTATCACCTAGATAAGGGTTGTTCAGTCTTAACATTTTTTTAGTGCTTAGACGTTACAATGACAGCAAATTCAGTTTATGACAGAACAACGTCTGTCGGGACAGCTAGCAATATAATATAATGAATTACCACTGAGGGTTGTCCATCATTATAAAAAGGATATAAAATTCATATAAAATGTTAAAATTACAGACTTAAAGAATGATACACGAAAACTGTTGATTTTCTATTCATACCTATTTCTTGTTCGATTGTGGTATATATTTATAAAAGTTTAACCCCCAATTCCATATTTCTTGAGGGCAGAAGGGGACTAATGCCCAAATGACTTTCGATACGCCCCTGTCTCGAACACGCCAGCTGAGGAGGGACAGATAGTGTCAAAAAAAGATAAAAACAATATAAATTGCTTCTTTCCAGGATGATCCCCAATAGTAACTTATGAAAAAATCTTTCCTGAGATAATTATTTTCTGCTTATAGATTTATATTTTCTGTGAGTTTGTGTATGTTTTTATCTTTTTTTTTTTTTTTCAAATTCATATACGGTCATAAGTTAAGTAGGTAGGTATATTTACAATTAAATTAAAAACGTAATAATTTACGTTTTTGGATCACTAGTTAATACTAGTGATCCATCATCATAAATAGCATAAGCAGCCAGAAGACGTCACAGCCGTACATGGGATTCAACCAGATAGCACAACTAGTCACAAATGTATTTTGTTACATATAAAAGTATATTTTCTAATTTTTGTGTTTGAATCTAAGTTAGCAACACTCTTTTACATGCAGTCCTACATTTTGTAAAACATTAAAATATCAGCCATAATATATAAATCTACTCCCATAAAAACGACAAAATAATTTTAATTGAAACTGAATAATATTATGGATTTAGAATTAATTGATTAATAATGACCATGTTTCAATAAAACGCATTATTTTGAAAACTGTTTATTGAATATACCACGAGATTAGAAGAGTAAAAATGGCAGGAATATAGATAAACAGCAACGAATATAGGTCCAAGATGTGTAAAGTGGTACATTAAAATCACATTAGAAGAATATCTCTGAGGGTCCATGATTTATCTGTAGCGGTTGAATTATAAATTAAAACATTTTTTTATCGGGCTTCTCGTGTTTAAGGGATGACGAAAATATTAAATTATACGGAAATTGTGATAAGCTCCCATAAATGCCATTAAAAGGTACATTTCAAAACAGCTATTTTTAAATAACAGTTAATCGCAATATTGTCGTGACTTTGAAAAAAAAAAAAAGGAACACTCATATAATAATTTAGATTGTTTTTCGGTAACAAGGTAAAATTAAAAAAAGACTTACATTAATGATGCAAATAGTAAGAGTTGGCCATCTTGGCGTTCACAGAAAGTAGTCTAAGTTCAGTAGTCGACCGACAATGTTTAAATCACCATCATGATGCTATCATCATTACTATCTAAATGAAATTTATGTGTAGAGTAAGTATCTAATTCTTATTAATAATGTTCACACTGAGCTCGAAATTTATACGTCAATTCACAGCTAATACATTTTTACAGGCCATAAACATATTATCACTTCATCGACTTGGCTGCAACACCAACCGCACGGTCGCAGACAGGCCCGCAATTTGCCTCACCAAGGCACGTTTAATATTAGAAGTCCTGATTTATGTCCTGCCCCCATAATGAAGTGTCTCCACACTACAAACGTGTGTGCATCGCACTAATTCACTACAAGCGATTAGACAGGAGCTGCGGAGGGATGTTGAAATTCCACATCGTGTAAAAATATATATCCGCATGTTTACGCTCTATGAAATAGTGTGCAGTCAAATATAAATTTTATAGGACGTCCAAATAAATAAAAGTTTTTTATGTATACATTGTCAGTATAAACGTACTTTTTTATTTATACAAATGTATTGGACAATTTATATGTAGTCAACATTTTGGTTGTGTACTTCTCAAAGAGACACAAAATAAGATTAATAAGGACCTTCTAGTATCTGTAGGAAAGACGCAGGTCACGACTTTTGTCAATAATTTCCTATAAAACACAGCTTCCATTTTTTAAGCACTAATTATAAAAATACCATTTGTGCTGGAACTTCTGAAATGGACTTTACTGAGATTTATTCAATTTAATATTACATTCCCGACCGTAATATCTCACAAATCTAAAAAGTGTAAATGTTTTTGTGACGCTCGTAACTTCAACGTGAAGAACAATGTTGTATATAATATCAAATTTATTCCCCGACAGATCTGTCTCAACAAAATGTATATAAGTTAATATGGAAACGCGGCGCGTTTATCTTAACGTGCAGAGTAAATGCGAGCGAACCATATAAATCCAATTAGTTTAAGCTCTCATTAAATCAATTCATTTCTCAGACGGTAATATATAGATGCACTTGTGTCTTTGTTTTCAATGGCGGCTATCCAAACTATTTGTAATATCTGAACACTTTTGCTCGATAAGAACTACTTTAGTACAGTGTATTGCCGAGCGAACGGTTTAGACTGCAATGTGACCTACATTGCTTTAAATGAATCATTATTACTCCATTAAGATTGGTTTTTTAGGCCTTCGAATTAATGTTGTTTCTGGATCTCTTTCAAGAGTGAGTACTTCAAGAGTGCCTTCAACAAAGTAAAAAGATAACTTAGATGTTCCATTGAACTACGTTGAATTTATAATGAAAAAATATGAGGGTTAGAATAGATTGAAAAAGGAACTGGCTGAGCGTAGCCGCTTGCGTTGTCTTCAGCGTAGCGCTTTATCATAGTTTCATCGCTTATGTATCTTGCGCACATTTCACTCTCTCCATATCGAGTCTAGTTACTGACACGCGCTGTTTTTTTATTTACTCATTTTATACTGTATATTAATCTACCACATTAAATGCAGTTTATTTAACTTTATATAAAAAATGTTCGACTCTATGATGAATATATATGTTTAAAGAAGACGAGGCTTGTCCCAGCAGTCGCATTGAGGGTTATTAAAACTCCAATTCCTGAAATAATTGCTAGTTGTTCAGGAGATTATCCCGATTTCACCAACTCCCCTCAGTTTTATCTTCTTTTAGCCGATACTACTGTACCTACAAACTTGAAATTGGATATTGTGGTTCCTGTTATGATGTAAGTAAGCACTATGAAAGGGTTTTTGAGAAATGGAACCCCTAGGAGCGTGCTTTTGGGGTTGACATTTTGTATGAAAAATCGTTATTCCGAGGTAGTATCAGTTATATCTTCCAAATTATACGCGGGTGAAACCGCTCTGCACAATAGTCAGCACGACGGGGAAAGTACATCTCACTCACATGATAATGGATGTATTAAATAAAACACACATTCAGTGACACATATTTTATGAGAAATTTAAATGTATATACCTACACAACACAAACGTATAAACAATTAAATTTACTTATGTAATTACATCCACATTAGTCCATCAAGAAATATATTTTACGTTTTGCACTCTGATCCGATATAAAGGACGCTGGCCGTTGTAGAAGCAATAAATTTGTGGAAAGCTGCGAGTCAGGATTTCCCCTGGGTATAGTCCCACTCAAGAGCGCTACACCTAATCTGAAAAGCCTTATTATGCTTTCCTTAAGACAGTTCAAGACTACTTGAAAATGTAAAAGAATATGTTGAGAATAATTGGATTTTTTAAACAGCATTTTCCGTGTCTGAAAATTTATGTACCCCACAAGTAGGTAACATAAAACACAAATATAATAAATTTAAAATAACATATATAGTGAAAATAATATTGATAGCAGGACGTAGATAGCTGATAAATTTGAATGAAATAGCTAATTAATTAAAAGAAATGTTATATTATGCACCAAATTATACTGTTATGCATAAACATTGTAAAACGAGGAATAAAAATGATTTATAGCATTGGAAATTTTACATAGCGACGTTATCAATTTACAATTTAGAGTGTATTAAGACACCATTAAGAAAAAATAATTCATAAATATTTATAGACGACGCTGAATTATAGGAAACCTTATCGACCGTATACTCCATCTACATACGTCGACATTTGTCCGTTATTACCAGTTCTTCCAAGTACCCGGCTACCAATTTCTCCAATTTAAATTGTCTAGGAGAGCCGCTCGACTGAAGTCAGCCGGCGCATTCCGCGGTTATCGACGGCGCGGGCGCAGCCGCTCCCCACTATGTGACAAGGATGGGTATATCAACAAAAATCACGTGCAACAAGGACGCAAACGCAACGTCGTTTCTTTTTTTAAATAATTGAGTCAGGAATGACGATAGACACCCGGCAATTTAAAACATTTTATCGAGCTGGCAACCCCAGCGCAAACGGTGGTTAATTTAGCCTCCTCGCGATACGTCATTGAATTTGGCCCTAATATCGAATACCCCGAGATAAGACGCATTGATACACAATATTTTACTTAAGTTCTGCACACCGTTTGATCATTGTAATTACATTTAGATATTAATACATTAAACACCAATAAAGATAATGGACGGTGTTCAGGCTGTGGTGCCTAATATTGGAGATATCCGCGCATATAATTAGCCAACCAACAAACTGTGTTCCTAATTTGAACGGAAGCTATAATTACTCCTCAGGCACGGATTGGTCAACGCGCCAGCGAATTTTGTTAACTTTATTTGCTGGAGTTGGATTTCTAATCTATGCACTAGCGAGTCTATCTTTAAAGTGTGGCCCGAGTGAGTGTGGCGACATCTTTTATCATGGGTCGCGCTTCTGTTTTTGTTTTGTTTGTTTGTTTGGAAACTGCGGAGCCATATTGCGCTCGTAAATTATTAGTCAGAGAGATTTGTTTCCATAGTTCTGCGGCTGCAATACATCAGCGTTCGCCGGATGTTAGTTTATGTTGACGCTCGCGTTTGTATTTGGCGATTTTGTGCTTGTCACACAGGACAGACGTAACAATTCCAGCTTTTATATCTTACCAACCATAGACAGTATATTTGTCTAGCTGTAGCAGTCATTCAATGTATGGCTTTTCTGTTAAAAGTCCGTATATGTAGGTACCCATGTATCTTTATATAACCTAAGCCTTATAATTATTTTGTTTAGTTAGCTAACAAGAATACCACATATACTGCTTTTTCTTCATTTTCTACATTCAGCATTAAACATTTTCTATAAAAATATCTATTCAATATAAGTTCCTAAGAATTGCAATTGACAGTATATCTTTACTAGAATAAAAAGACATGTTATAGAAATATTGATAGCTTTTTATATCCACATGATTTCACCATCTTTTACAGCTCAGTAGAAATCTCTAGTTGATCCTAAAACGGTTTCACTTAAGGACATTTATAGAGCTGTAATTTCAATGATATATTGATCGACTTAACATTATAAATGCGGTATGGATTTGGAAAAAAAAATACATCGATAATTATAACCTGAAATTGCACAAAATTAATTTTTATTCCGAAAATATGACTTCTATTGAGATTCACTTTACGCGAGTAAAAGTGAAAAATAATTGTATTCGTCTCAAAAAATGTATGTTATATACCGCAATATGTAATTAAATCGCGATAATTGGTTAGTTAATTGAGTAATTAGAAATTATATAAAGAGGAAGTACCTAATTATGGATGGATTTATTACGGCCGGACCAGGTTGTTAGATATAGCCACTATCTTTTACATAAAGTAAAATTATTTCGAAAATACATTTTGGAGTCATAGAAGTTTAAAATAAGGCATGTAGGTACAAATTAAATATACGATATTTATTTATGTTGTGATGAACATATTATTAATATAGTGACAAGTTAGTTCCATGGAAGGTATATCTTTAAACAAAATTAAATATTTAGGGTTTTAGCAGCTCTATGTATATATTGAGGTCGGCAACACTCCGTAATGTTTTACGGTATGGGGCGAGACAATAATGGCTTGCTCATAACATTACTCGTCCTCAAACCCCGTACCACGCGACCGGGTAGTCTGAAGAAATTTGCTTGATCACAAACACTTTGTGGACGAATTTATATACACTTGAGACTAACCAAGGTCTCATAGTAGCGGCCATTTAAGACATTTTAAGTGTGAAATTATTATTTGTTTGCAATGTGCGATTATTGTAAATGTATAGAAACGCATTTCTGAATTCGTATATTCGCGTATCATTTATTAAGAAAATAAAAAAATATATTTTAGGTTAAATCATATGTGTGTTATTTCCGATACGTGTCTTGAATTCACTCGATCGAACATAATTTTGTTGAGAAAGGTACCAGAAGTAATTTATGTAAGACTGGTTAAGGGTTATTCTGATGTTACGCTCTATTGCAGGAACTCTGTTTCACACCTTTTTACGGCTCCTTAAATCTTTTTTCTTAAATGCAATTATGTAGCAATAGATTAAATAGGATACTAATACTTGTAAATTACTATTAAATTACGAAACATAAATAACAAATTCTCTGCTTTTTGTACTACTGCAGGATCAGTTATACATATTTAATATTTCTACAGAATACTTATGGGAGGTAAGATATTTTTCATCTATCGTCGTTTATTGGCAGAACCTATTAGTCATTGAGCTACCATAAATATTTAATTTTCACTGAAAATTACACGAAGATGAACCGTGCTTAAAAAATAATAAAAGTAATTTGAAAATTTATTTGGCTTTCATTAAGATATAGTAAGGATATATTTCCTTTTTTTAATTACTTAGTTTTCCCGATAACATTATAATCACCAAAGAATGATTTCCAAACGATGGTAACCAATCTGCCTCCTCAATGGGCTAGAAGTTGATCAATTGTGAAATGTTCAAGGTAGGCTGAGACACTGATGCTAATAAATGGATAGCACAAAAAACTATTCAGTAGAACGTCTCAAGATTTACATAGAATGAGATGCACTTAAGTTTAATTAGACGGCACACTCGTTGCATAAATCATCGCCGACTTTATGTCACTCTGTATGTGAATGCCGACGAAGATGGACGTTCGCTCTCTCGTCTTATTAAATATCGCTTTATTTAGGACGTTGCATAAATCCTAAGTGAGTCGGGCATCATTTCTCTCGCATTTTATACATGAGAATCTTGTTAATAGAAATGAATTTTAGATTTTCGAAATGTCAAATTCGTGCACCCAATGTAGATTGTTACGTGGAAGACAGTCTTGACAAATTTCGCAAAATGAGCTGAGTAACGTTGCTCACCCGTTGCCTTCGTGTGCTATTTATACAGGTGCAAGTGTTTGAGATAACTTTGTAATTGGGTTTATGCTGGCGGGTTACATTCCAAATAGTAAATATTCGCCAATTTTTTATAATTTCAATTTAACTAATGTATGAAGACTGTAAATGCAAGATATAAATGTAAGGATCGTGATATGCAGCACACGGCTCTCTCTGCCAGCCCTATTAAGGAACTGGCGTGAAGATGTGTGTATGTGTGTGTGAGCACAAAAAGTGCTAATTACCAGAGGAAGATCTTTACATTTAGATCTGTAAACTGAATAAAGTGAGAACATTGGTAAATTGTTGTCTGTTAATGTGATTTATGAATGTTAATAGTGAATTTTCCAAAAGTGTTCAAAGTCTGAGAAAGAGATCTTTTGCAAGATATTGGCGTGGTTTTAGTCGGAGTTGCGCCCGTTGCACACCCCTAATTTAGTCCTCCGTCTGTTCCTCTCTCCTCTCCTCCGCTAGTTTACTGCGGACAGCAAATTTATCTACGAAGCATTTGTCCGAACAACAATTCAATATTTAATACAAGATCTTTTTTTTCACTCATAACTTTCTTAATATCCATACAGGTATATTATTTATAGTCACATTTTACTTTTTAGGAAATCAAATGTAAAACCTGCGGCATAAGAAAAAATATGACTTGTAAAACCATGTGAAACATTTCTCATTATCGTATCACTTTACATATCTTCAGCAGTTTTGAACCCAGAATGATGTTCTTTGTTAAAGAGTACACCGCAGTCGCGCGTCGGGGCTGGCACACACAGATTTTGACGTGATAATATTTTTAACATCGATAACATTCCTAGTAATAGTAATGTTCCGAATGGATGAAGCCCGAGCCTACGAGGGAGAGAGTATAACAAGTGTTTTCTATCACTACATCAGGAGTTATTTTCACGTATGATTAAAACATCCTAAAACTAACCGACAGCAGCCAGACTTTTTTTAAATTTCTTGTTGTTTCCAGTTGTCTTAATAGTTTTAGTAACAAATAAGTTGTATTGCTTGTAATAGCTGTTGTTATAAATTTGAATATTAATTTGACATTGTAATTTCTAGATTCTAGGTTAATAATATATTATAAGGGATGTTTACATCATTATAATTGTAATTAAAGTGCACTTCTACCAAATATCTCTGTTATGAAACTTACGAAGAAAGAAAAGCAATTAAAAAGTTAAATATTCTGAGCTTCACTGTAAATGCGTTGCAATTAATTTAAACGTTTAATGCTGCGTTCAATTTTACTTTCGATATCTCGTGAAACCGTTGGTCTGCAACTGTTTGTGTCTCTATAATCGCCGACCAGTTCTTTGCGAATCAATCATCGTACAATTAAAGTAACATATCAATTAAAATGTTCTTATCTTGTATACCATTATTTGCGTGTATTTTTATCCGTTGTAATAAAAAAAGTCAAGGCACAGTCAAAATAGAATTTTCATAATTATTTTATTAGATGTATATACAAAATTTTATTATTCTTTGTTAAACATCGATATAGTTTTATAATACATATTATATCTTCTACGAAGTGTTTTCATTGTTAGTTGTTTATAGCAGTTTTATAGTAATTATATTATCTAATAACGACCGACTTAATTAAAAGGCCATCCACAGTAAACGTAAGAATGAGATAACACGGAGCATATTAGTGTTAGGAGTACAGTAAGTTTTAATCAGTGTTCATAACAGTCCATCTCTGATTGGGTTACTTGAGATCGTTCGATACATCCCAGGCTTTCTTGACTATGGAAGTATTTTTACCTTTCAATAATAATCAATAGGCAAATCAATATGCCTGAAAGTCTTATTTCAGAACGTCATTTGTTCAGTTTTTTGATCTCTCTGAATCGCCGAAATTGTAGCTAAATTTTTTTCGCTTGTGAGACATTCTAGTAACGAAACGATATTTCAACTTAAAAGCAATTCATTCCAGAATCTTGTTTATGATTTAACGGTAGTATCAGTATGTCGCTCGGTGACTTCATATGATTTGGTAGTAGTCAAAAATATCTAATGACAAAATGTTTACGCAAAGGATAAAATCCTACTATTGAAGCAAACGCGAAACTTTGCTTGTGAAACGTATGTCGCGCTTTAAAGTGCTAACTTCTAAATGGATTTCGATGAAATTTAATACGAATAAATATTACAATACTTTCTGTTTCGAAAAAAAGGAATAGTTTCCGTCGGTTATATTTAAGTTTGATTTCGCGTGAACGAAATCGTGGGCAATTATTAGTGTTCTTTAAAGATGATACAATATTTGTGTTCTTTAAATTTAAGACAATAGGTGTACTGGAGACTAATAGTTTTTATGTTTTATGAGATGAGTATCTCATGGACTATTGTCACAAGGTTTAACCATGAATTGCGATTGTAAAAAAATTGGATGTTATTAGAATTTCACGCCGTGCATTGGTGGTTCTAATTAACATTATAATTTGTGTCACAGCTAAATGTGGAGCCTGGTCGTGCTTAGTTACTATTTAGGTCTCAGACTAATCAACTTCAAAGAGCGAGGTCTTACATCGAGCAGACAACTTCAGTAATTGTTACTAGCGATACCAACGTAGATAGCATACGGTACAATAAATTGGCCACATTCAACTATTTGAATGCAAATACACTGTTATAATTGATTTATTATAAATTACCATAATTTATGCAGTAATTATATCGTTGAATCTCGATGCTTGGCTCGTATTTTGAATGTGTTCGCCAGCAGCCTATCGGCGCCTCGGTAGTCGTGCCGAATCCATTCGACTGCAATGAAGCATGACAATACTTCTTACTAAAATTGTACAGTTCTCTTTTATACAAGCTAATACCATGTCTCTGCATTAAGACCAATTCTATACCAACCTTTTTTTACGTCACGGATATGATTTTATGAATTTTACATCTATCTACCGTGCCGTCTACCCAAATAAGCTAAATACTTTGGCGAATTATCAATTTTTTACGTTGATAGTAATTATAATATTAGTGTAGGTACTTCCGATATATATATATTTTTTAGTTAATAGGGAGGCAAACGTGAAATCGGACCCTCTATACGACTATAATGCGGTATTATGTTTGCGAGGGGTACCTCCCCGGCCGTGCCGGCCCAATTCCGTTGAATAGGAGGATGTAATGTCATGGCACTATCTCCTCCCATGCAGCAGGACACTACCTCTTCCTAAAAAAATATTTTTTCGTTACAAGCAATTTAATAATTTGTGTAACACTTATAATCGTCAATTACATATCTCTAATTAAAAGTAATAAGGGTGGGTAAAAAGTAAGGCAATTACGCCGTAACGGTCCATGTTTTTAACGTCAATTACTTTTTGCAATTTTGTATAAAAGATATTTAAATTATAAATGCAATACTTTACGCTGCGTTGAACACTTATCGAACGGTTTAAGTGATAGCTGAATTGCTGCATTGCAAATGAATCAAGCATAGCAAGGTTAGGCTAGTTTAAGTTGACGTCAAGAGAATTATGTAATCTGCTTATAATGTCAGCTGCGACTGCTGATGCCTGTATGTGCATATCATATCCAGTACGGCCGTAAAGGTCATGAGATGAGCAGAAGCGAATCTCTATGTGATGTTTTATAACTCGCCATTATACACGTAATAGTGTTCACGAAGTCATCACCTACGATGAGCACATTCCTCCATATATATATATATATAGTGAGGGGACTACGTGTTTCACTTGGTTGACCCAAGCTTATCGGTTAATAGATACAACTCCACATATCACACACGAGATTTCTATTAATGACATCCACATACATAATATGGTTGTCTATTATTGTCAAACCATGATTGTGGTCGATAGGGGCACAGACAGGAGCAATCCTCTCCCGCAGACGAGAAGGATGCATCCCGATAGTAATTTAAGATAAGCTAAAGTAAATATTATAATCAAGCGTGACACCAGCGCAACGCTTTGCCGCAATTACGTTGCTTACGTGTGAGCACGTTTGTGATTAGCCGGTGGCCCATTTTAGTGTAGGTCGAGAGGTGGGCAAGGCTTCAGCATATAAATTGTGTGGATGTGCTCTATGGGTATACTATAAAAAAAAATTATTATCATATATATATATTTTACTTCGAGAAGGAAGGTGACAGAAGGATTCGGTTGGGTTGGGCAGCATTCAGGAAGCTTCGTCACATTCTCAAGTCTTGAATACTGCAGGGCTTGAATACAAAAGTCTTCAACCAATGCGTTCTCTCCGTGATGACCTACGGGGCCGAAACATGGTCTCTCAATTTAGGACTGGTCCGCAAGTTGGCGGTAGTTCAACGGGCTATTGAACGTGATATTATCGTAACGTTTGTTTATCTGTCCGACAGAATTCGTAACGAAGTCATCAGGCTACTAAGAGAACTAAAGTATCCGATATCACGCGACGAATAAGCTCGCTGAAGTGGCATTGGGCTGGTCACACACTGAGACGAACAGATGGCAGATGGGCCAGTAAGGTTCTGGGGTGGAACCCGCGTTTAGGAATACGAAGTGTTGGTCGATCTTTCCCCAGGTGGGAAGAGGATCTCCGTGCAGTAGCCGGTCCGGGATGGATGCGAGTAGCAGGAGATCGGTGTTCTTGGCGTTCATTGAAAGAGGCATATGTCCAGCAGTGGACCGTGAAGGGCTGATAATGATGACACATGATATACTCATGAAGTATCACCATATTACTATAGGGAATCTTATAAAAACATGTTTATCGTCGATAAAGTGCTAAATATGATTCTCTACGTGTCAGGGCACATATAATAATATACGAAAGAACGTGTATAATGTGCGCGGTGACTATATCTGCACGTTGTACTTACAAAAACTAGAAACAATTAAGGGAACACCGCCTTGTAACATAACAACCAGTTGCAGTACAAAACAAATTGCACATTATGACAATATCATCTAAGATTATATTTCGTTGTTACAAGATTTTATCAGTATTGATTAAATACGACTGCACATGGCATTCCTCAACAGGTTTCTTCAGGGCATTACATTTTCATAGTCTGCGTTTTTCCGACACCTCACAATTACATGTATCGAATTCTAAAAAGCTGCCTTTTTTTATTTAATTGGATAAAAATCAAAGATAATTTCACTTATAAAATGTTAATGCACGGAAGCGAATAATTACAAGTATGAGTGACAGAAAAGAGTCGGGTTAAAAAACGGAATTACACGCGCGGTTCACATCACAATTTCCGCAATTCACTTTGCTAATAAATCATTTACCTATAAACTATATAAGCTAGGATTTTTCTTTTAACATTTGGATATAACATTTTTGATAACTGATAAAAATTACGCAATAGGATAAGGTAACATTACAGGCATTATATTCTTAAGGTTCTATTTCTTAGGTGATTAAAGATCTTGGTTATGGGCACATTCAGCAACACAACGCATTCGTAAAAACTGTACGTGTGAGCACCGACACGAGACTGGACTTCACTCGTTGATTCACAAAAGTACAAGATACACGATTCCATACTTGACTGTCTATTCTAATGCATTCGTGATTGTACACAAACATATCTTATATCAAATCAACCTTAGGCACGTGATTTTAAGTCGTTTCTATAAAGCAGATTGTATATAAAAAAGTATATCATTTTAACAATTTTTTTAGAAAGCCAACTCTACGCGCATAATTTCAATATGTTTTTACATAGTGCATAATTTGATTATTGCATATCTTTTATATGGACGTTTTTGAGGCACTAACTATGTACCTTGGTATTTTTGTAAAGCAATGATTTTAGTCCATGGAACGAGGAAAAAGGAAAAAAGGAGGAGAGCTAATTATAGGATCCCTATCCTAAAAATTATTTGTTCTATTTCGATTTCTGAGGAGTGACATTTGGCGATATTGGGTATGGTAATGATTCGAGACATAGCGTCGGAAAATAATATTATATTAAAAAGTATTGCTATTTTTTTTAATTTTAGAGGAACATAAAATTTATATATTATGAAATTTACTAAGCTATACGATGTATTGAAACTCGTAAGAAAGTCTGAAAATATGAAATCGTGTCAGCGCAGCCGCAGTGTTGCACCGGTGCTGTCTAATGCAACACTAAAATTTTACAGATCATTTTTCCAGATTTAATTGCAATGCAACAGTAGCATAAAAATATGATTACTAAGATGACTATATTTAGGACATTTCTTTACTCATAATAAACCAACGTCCTCAAGAGCTGCCCGTACGAGTGTAATGGATTGTCTCAAAATCTTCGGGATGGATTTTCATGTGGTATCCACCAATGAACAGAACAATTCTTAAGGAAGAATTGTATATAATTTGTTAAGGTAGCAATCCAGCCCGTAATATTCACGAAGTCGGAGGGGTTCGCTAGTACTAGATAAATCCATAAATTTGTATTATTCAAAGCTAGATACACTGTACCTATTCCGAGGATAAAGCTAAAACTTGTTTTCTACATACCTTAAGTTATACATAATAAGTTTAAAGCAATATATGATCTACTACATAATTTTATTACCAAAATAAAGCACTTATGCTATAGAATAAACAAACAAAAATACATAAGTCGAGTGAAAAGCGGTTGAAGTTTAATGTTATATATGCTAACGTTAAAAATTTCAGCTACAGTACTAAAAGTTGCCCGCAAATGGAATAAAGTAAGAGCATAAATAAGAAGAGGTTTTGCGGCGAGCGACGGTCTAACGAGACGAAGCAAGTTCCTAGCGGGAATCCTTAGAGTTGGAAATTCTTCAAGTTTCTCCGAGTAGGCACGAAGTTTAGCAGGTGCGGTTACATTCACCGACTTACGGCAATGAGGATATTCAATTAAGCACACACTTGATACTCGAATTCACTTCACTTTGGATTTTACTTAATTACACTCCGTTGATACTTGGACACGTTTGTCTTTATGTTAGAAACGCCAAGTTAGCTATGTGATTGAGCTTACGTGTGAAATGGTGGATTAGCAATATCTACAGGGTTTGAATTATTTCTGTCATAAGAGAGATTTTAGAGATATTCGGTACATTGATGATGCAAACCATTATACTATTGTCACATTGATTACTCGTTAGAACCTACAAAATAACTTAACATAATGGCTTTTGCATTGTTTCTCTACGTAGAGAGGAAATTGCTCACTTACATCGAATAAGATCATATGAAAATAAAATTATTTTTATGACAGTCAAAACAGTTAGTCATTATTTAACATTTATCATCCTTACACAATCTACTAACATTAAACATAGAAAAAAAAAAAATTCTATAAATCTAGCTTTGGTTATCTTTATTCCCAAGTTTCCCGAAACCCGGATAATACATAAGCAGTCGTTACATTTCCAGGTAAACACGTAGAGGTGACGTAGTTGAAATGATCGATCAAATGTGTGTTGCGACAAGGTTCCAAATAGGTGTGAAATGCTATTTGTAACATGAGAGATCTGAATGAATCCGTTGACACATAACTGGTAAATTTTCTAATACTTGTTATAAAGCATAGTCCTCAAAGTATGTCTATCCGTATGTGAACAATTTTCTCAAAATCTACGGATCGAATTTTCATATTGCTTTCACCCGTGAATAACGAGATTCCTGGAGATATACTATAGTTTACTGTATCAGATATTGTAATAATATATATCTTAATATAGCACCTAAAACAAACATTAAATGCGTAAAATAGTTCATCTAACTGCAGTATGTAAATAAATTATTTACAATATGTCTATGTTATAGATATCGGTAGACCATCGGTTGATTATGATTCGTCAGTGATGAACAAATGATTAAGTTGGTACCAACTGTAATACATATACTTATATATAGCAACTGTAACATATATCAATGTGAATAAAAGAAAATATAGTATGGATATACCTTACCTATTAAACAATAAATAAATAAACATTTATTTGTGAGTCAGTTAAATTATTTGAAAATATATTTTTCGATCCTTGTCTAAAAATTGACAACATAACAATGTTTTTTCTTAACAGCAAATTATATCCCGTATGTTATCTACTATACCCACTTAATTTTCATTACTTTTGTAAAAGTTTTATGCATCAAAATATTAATATTACAGTGTTTTTCATCGCCGTATTATTGTATAAAATAAAATGATGATTAATTATATTATTTAAATTGTTTAATGTGTTCATTAAGAATAGTTTGTACATCTAATCCCAAGCAATTGGAAGCGAATTATATTTATGTGAAACAGCCAAAATAAAAAACATAATAAAAAGGAATAATTACAATCGGCAATGTTAAACAAATGAGGTCTAACGGTTTATGCCAAGATTCCGTTATCTGTCATTCTCTTTTTTTTCCACGGGGAAATGCTTAAAGCACTGCTACCGACCCTAGGTGGGATCCGGTTGATGTGTGTCCCACGTATCGCGTTATACCAAATACTTGTTTATCCCAACTAGTGCAAGGATCTCCATATTAAACTCAAAATTTGAAGGAAACTTTTAGTCTCCCTAAACCAGAAGACACAAAAGTCTTCGCTAGTCCGAAAAACTGATGAGGCGGGAGCAATATATGTAATAGCACCGCCAATCAATTTTTAAAACACCTATTCCCTTTAGTTGCTTAAATTTCAATTATTTGCATAATGTACTTTCACAATGCCGCCGTAATTGTAAAATAGTACTACATTATCAAGGACTATAATCCATCTGTCTACCAATAGATATGGCATCACTACCCTGTGCGTGTGCCCTTTCTTGTGAAATAAATTTCTGTCACAGACAAATCATTATCCATTTGAACTGTAATTAAATGTTGATGGTTTTTTTATATCTTTATTCTTTTTTTTTTTGGTAACTAATCTCTCGACGTCAACCTAGTTTTCATCCACTTTATGACGAAAACTTTTGAGTGAAAATGTCATGTGAATCTACGAACAATTATGTTCGAAATGGAATTACAGGAGTTATTGGACTTCCATTCCGAAGTTGATTCGGAAGTAAAAGGTGAACAAGGGAAATTTGTGACATAAGCGCGGTAAAGTGTTACACTGTCGGGTTTAGTGGACTTAGGTATAAACGTCGATAATCGCTTAACATCAGGTGATACTACACGTGTACTAATTTATTAATACCAGCAAATTAAATTTAAAAAAATACACTTCGTCATCACCATGAAACTAGTAGTTATATCAGTGCAACTCTTTACACATTTCCCTGTTAAGGCGCTTAACAAAAGGATTAAAACTGTGGTATCCTTCACCAAGGCTCACGTGCGAAGTCGTTTGGAGGTTACTAGGCTCGCGCAGACCGGTTTGTCACATGGCCTGGCCACGTGCGCTCCCAGAATATTCTACATTCGACAGTGTAGCATACACTTAACAGGACCGGCTTCTTTATAGTAAAAAAAGGGCAAAGGAAGTGTCAGAGCGAGGTAGCTACCGACGCCCATTAACATCCAATCCATCAGTGTTAGTTCAGATGCGTTGCCTTTCTTGCCGCATCGCCTATTGGGCCACCGACTACTCACAAAAAGCGGTAAACGCGACACAGTTTTAAGGCAATGTGATTATAGTTGTTAAGAGCTAGTATCATGCTGCTTGTTTATAAAATAGGGGGCAAACGAACAACCGGAGCCTTTTTTACGACCACCGATGCTCATGGCCATACACATAATTACTATGCCGATGCTTTTCCCTACTTCCCCACCCCTCCCAATGGGCCACCGGCTACTCACAAACCGCATGGAACGCGACAATGAAGACGTCACTTTACGACGCTATTATGTGAGCGACAGGTACCTCCCCGGACGTGCCGGCCCAATTCCGTTGCGTAGGAGGATGTAGTGTTATGTACTATGCATGGCATCACCTCCTCCTATGCAGCATGGTACTACCTCTTCCTAAAGCACTACCTCTTCGCATTGCGGGCGAAATGGGCCGGCACTGCCGGGCAGGTACCTATCGCTCCCATAACACCATCGTAAAGTGACAACCAATCTACATATGTCGCGTTTCGTACGGTTTATGAGTGAGTGTCCTATTGGAGGGGAGGAGAACAAGAGGACAATGCCTCTGCATGACGACAATGATGCAGATATTTTTGGGCGTCGGTAGACGTCAAGAGGCTCAGATTCCTAGTTAGCCTCCCCAAACTTATAAAAAAAGATTTGGGCGACGCGATATGAGTGCATTGCAGCGATGGCACTATCTATGGACAAGGCCTCAGACGTGAAAGGGAACATATCTGCATAACAAGTATACAAATGTTTATGGGAGTTGTCACTCATCAAGAGACCCGACTCGTTTGACACCCAACACTATAATTATAAAGTCCCTAAGGGATTTTTTGATACTTCGATTAAAGATGATTTTGAGATACATCAGTAGAACTTGTTAAATATGCACCTGCTTTCACCAGAGTGCTACTGCAGACTCAATTTTCACGTATATAAGTAGGCGTATACAAATTAAATATTCACTTATTTATGTCACATATAATTCAAATATAAGTGAATTCTTAGGTGTTAGAAGGTAGGTAGGTCTTAGGCAATAGTATAGGGTACTGAATCAACTGAAATAAAAACCCACGTGGACGGGAGTCGCGATTTATATTTTCTTAAACTTAAACTTTTAATTGTACGTGTTAACTTTCAAACTCGTACGAAAAATGGAATCAAAATTTAAATGCAAGTACTTATTTTAGATTAAATTAGTTCACTCGTATTAAAAAATATTTATCAGTAATGTGATCGAAACAATATTTACTAAATAGGGTGGATCTACTTTTTTTATTAAATTTGACATCGTAAATCATAAAACTGTATAATAATAAATAATGAAAGGAATCGAAGATCACTATGTTTCGCTAAGTAATTGTTAAGAATCAGTTGCTATTGGCTAATTTTAGATATAAAAAAATATAATTGTGCGGGTTAACTTCGATCATGAGTAGAAGTTCAAAAGCAAGCGAAGTCGGGCGGCGCGCACAACTCGCCCGCCCCACAAACTTATCAAATTATTTAACTGAACACGACTCTTGAGTAATTTTGAAATATTACAATTTTCGTGGCGCACCACCGCGCCGGCATTTCGACGGATCGACCGACAAACTTTTCTATGCATAAACAATGAGAATACCATCTTTTATATACGTACTAGCCAGATATTTGCAAAAGAGACATCATTCATTTAAGTATTTTAATGTACAATGTTCGCATTGATTTCCAATCAATCAATCAGGAACAAAATTGATACATCTGTATCGCTCCTGGGAGGAACCAGACCGAAGGGAGCGCCACATATCAAGATCCTAAAATAGCAAAATTAACCCAGGCCAATGTCGGGCTATTTAATGTTGTTGAATGTAGTCGATATGTATTAAATTAAAATATAAATAACTTAATTACAATCTTGGACCCATCGTCCTTTTGCATAGGATTGGGTACTAACCTTTCGATGAAAGAGCAATTGACCTAAACTAATATGCAAACAATGGAGTAGAATGCTATCAGGTTTGGTGTGTGAGGTATGAGAGGAGGAGTGAGGGACACGAAAGGAAGTATGGGAGAAAACGACAAAAAGTTCCTTATAGAAACATGTTTAACTGTAAATGTTATGTTAAATCATTTGTAATAGGTCAGGTATTTTGTTAACAATTAGTTATGTACAATTAGTTATGTACAGTAAGGACACTTGTTTTGAACTAGTAATAAAATAAATAAATTTTAAACACTAAATTATAAAGAATTGATGTAGTTGTTCTCTAAAATTTCTGAGATATTGAATATACAAAAAGTATAAAAAAACAACAAAGACACTCGTGTAAATATTATTTAGACAGAGGCAGTTTCAAATAATGAAACAATAGTATTTTTTTATTAAAAACAATACTTTGAAAGTACATATTTTTGAAATTAAAATAACAGTAAACGAAGAATTCTTTAAAAAACACAGTGTTTTTCAATAGAAAACACACGCTGCTTTTTGTTGTACTGACTAACAAAGATGCAAATAAACTATAAAAGATCCGTTATGCTTACGATATTCTTTGAAAGCTCCGTTAAGTCGTAAAAAATCAAAGGAAGACAAAAGACATTGGTAGACAATAGTATTGCGCAAATTGTCAAAAGCTCAAAACTAGGGACTAGTTTTTTTTTCTACCTGTTCACCTGTCGAACAGGTAAGTGATTATTATGGTAATGTGCCGAACAATGGAAAAGTAAGGATATTTTAAATAAATGTGGTCGAAAACGTAACTCGCATTGTAACACCTTGTGGTTATTTATTGCTCTATTTTGTGGTATTTAACAAAAGTTCGTTTCCGTGTTTTTATCGAGCGCTTGACACTAATTTAATACGTCGAAAGTGCCAAAAGCGCGACACTATTTTTTAACAATAATTTCGAAGATAACAAACAAAAAAAACTCCATGAGTGTTTTATAGCATTGTCATGTTGTATTGTTGTTAAATTTATGTATTGTCATTTTTAAGTTCCATTTCTATTACCTACGTAGTATATTTCAAATTAATAAACTAAAGAATTTAATTTAATGAAAATAATATTTTATAAATTTTTGTTGCAAATGCCTCAGCATTTGTACAAAAATGTATATAACATGTAATTTACATTATATGACACATTTGAAGTATAATTTATTTTAACGACATGTTTTTATTCTTGTAATTATAATATTTACATTGTAATGGTATTTATTCATTTATTATATATACTGAAACAGTGTTTTATGTCAACGTTGTCAGTTCGCTCATGTGCTTGTTTAATATTGGTAATGACTACACGATGTAACTGAATATGACAATATTACTTTTGTAGAAGATTACCCTTCCCTAGATTTATACGAAATAAGACGAATTAAATATATAGATAAAATTAATTTGTATTTTATTTATTTTCTAAGTAAAACATTTTGTAATCTTTTGTAAAAGTTAATTTTGTTTTCCTGATTTATATTTGCGATAAACGTTTACAAAAGATTTAAGATGAAGTAAAATTAAATTAAATTAAGTTCTTGTTGAACATTATTTTTACTTCATCCTGAATAAAATAACCATATCATTTATTTCTGAGACAAAGAAAACACGAATACCTTAATATAATAATTTATACAATTATTTTATTTTAAATTCTTTTTTAATTGGATTTGATTGGATTGGATTTTTTTTAAAATTGGAATTTAATTTTAAATTCAAATCCTTATCAAATTTCACCGACGGATGTACCTACGTGAAAAAGTATGAATTTGGTTGAACCGAAAGAGGTAAGAATCCTACGAGTAAGTACCAGTGTGGTCGCAGCTTTAGTTCTTAGGTCCTAGACATTATGCTCATTACCTACTATCCACAAACACATTACCTACCTCATAAACGTTTGAAATCAAACAAATGAAATATTACTGGTGTTTGTATGCAAAACGAGAAATTGAACAGATGTAATGGGCTTATGATGGCTAATAGAGTTTATGGGTTTTTTATTGACATTAATGTTCTTGTAACTCGCCCGCTTACAACTGCCTCATTTACTATCGAACGAAGAGGTCGCACAGACTTTAAATTATAGATAAAAAGGTGAGTTAATATGTCGTTGACACGTACACTTTCTACATTGAAATACGATTAAACATTATCATTTTGGTTATCTGTAATATTTTTCGTGTGTGTAGGCGAATTGTTAAAATTTTTGTCGTATCGATACATGAAATTTTATAGTAAAAATTCTAATTTATGAATATTACTTTCCGTATGATTAAAAATAAATATATTTTCTATGTCATAACTAGGTAAAATAATCTTCAAATATTCTGCAGTATGTCATCGACGTTATGTTTTTTTAGCCCTTAATGAGAATTTTCTTCTTCTTCTTCTCACTGTCTCTGTTATGCCGATGTGCGGTTCACACAATGTTATTAACCCGTTAATGATGGTTATAAATTAGTAGGTTAGTTACTCCGTGGGATATCGTGCAGCAGGTTATGGTGATATGAACAACCTTGACTGCCACACGGCAGGGACCTGATAGTGAAAGTGATATTTGTGCAATAATAAATGGTCGCCTGGAATTGAAAATATGAATCAAAAGTAAGTTCTAGTACCAGTACTCATATGTTACTCGTTTACTCACCATAACACGCGATACAGTAAAACCACTTTAACGGTGAACACGGCTTACTTAGTAATCTAAAATGTTAAAATTTCTTTAGAGAAATTGACAGATGCTTCTCTCTACTTGGGACCCTGTGATAACCATAACCAAGTCATAAATCAAACATAACACCTAAAGACCCATTAGGTAGGTATAATTTGGGTCCCCCACTATGGTTCAAGCCTTGTCGTTGCGGTAGGGCTCAGTAGTCTGGGGTGAACCCTTACACCTTGTGGCCAATTGAACCGAGACGGCTGCTCTTTGTACCCTTTTTATTAGAAGAGGGGACTAAAAAACAGGTAGAGGTGGCAAAAGTCACAAAAAAGCAATAGGAATAGGCGCTTCTGCGCATGGGTCTAAGGGAAGAGATTGGCCTCTGCTTCATTGCACTGGACCACACCCAGGGCCGGTGAAGACGCGAAAATGCGTTTCCGTGGGTCCACAAAAAACTAAGGTATGATTTGGTATAATCAGTACAAATATATAATGATAAAGCTTCGGATACTTTTAACAATCTCCTATCAAACGTTTGTTGTTGTAAAACCACGACTGTTACTAAGCATCGACAACATTCATAAAACAGTTTTGTTGTAATGACTAATGAGTAAAATCGCGTAAATTAAAGACACGAGGTCGAACATTTACACGACTTTTATTCTTCAAGTGCATATAATATTACTAGTTTTTAATTTAATATATATACCATGCAACAAAATCTTTGTTACAAGTATTAAAAGGGTGCCCTACACAACTCAGAAACCTTATGTTTTTAAATGTTGTTACAACGCCTAAAATAGGCAGTAAGAATCTTCAGGTTATTAAGATACTTACACATCTATAATATAATATTTAAAGTTGTTCTTTTCATTTAATATAATATTTAAAGTTGTTTGTTTGTTTTATACAAAAAAATTACTTTAAATAGATTTCATTTAGATCAATTTGTTATTTAATTTCTTGTATATTTGCAACGTTACAGCGGCTATAGTCACTGAAATTATGAGACATCAGGCGTACTGTTGACACAACTATGTTTAAAATATCAACGAGTAAGTTTTGATTTATTGGCGTACCTAATTAACGTTATAGGAAAAGTGTCTTTCTGTTTTAAAACTGGTGGCTCTAGACTGTACCGATTCTTGCATTCGAAATGCAACATTAAGTCAGATTCTTAATGGAATTTAAATATTTAATTAATAAATAGATCAATAAAGTCACAGAAAGTCTGCAGATTAACGCAGCGGACGGTGTTGTGAAATTTGGAGTTGCATAATTAGCGATTTTTTTTTTTGGTTATTGAAATTTGTTCACAGGCATATTTTATTAACATATTTAAGCAAATCTGTTTTAGATTAATCAGCACTACCAATATCATTTCATTCATTTATTTTTACTTATTTTATCAAATAAAAGTAATTAATTTCAAAAGATAATGGAGTTGTTTCAGGCCACTTAACCAACGCGAATACAAACGAATCCCTCACACAATTTATTACCTATACAATAATTATGCGGATTTAAAGCCGAAGTGCGGTGCTTTACGGTCCGGTTTACGGTTTCTCATGGTTCACGATAAGCCAATTTGCGTTCTGTTGCCGAACCTCTGGGGCCGATTCGCCGTGATACAAACTTCCTGCACACTATTTGCTTATTCCGCTGGGCGCGAGACGAACGCCACTTTTGAAGTGAACGCAATTTGTCTCCGCCGAAGTATTCCGAGTAGATATGATCACCGGCACTTACATAAATTTCCCATCAAACACATGTTGATTTTTTGCCGTGTACCGCGGGAGGGCTACACCTGACGTTTGACACAGCAAATTGATTTTTTGCTGAAATTAAAAATTCGATGGCGTATGATCGACCGCACGTGAGCTAAATAGTAATGAGCTATAAAATGAAACAAAGCGCATGTATCGGCTATCCGATAAAGACTAGTGAGAGTGAAAAACAAAATTGTAATTGTTAGGAATTTATGTATCTTTAATTTTATTGTCTGATTCAATCAAGCCGTTAATTTTTTAAGTAGAATCGAGGGCAAACGAGCAATCGGAGCCCTTTTACGACTACCGACGCCCATGAATATCCACGTAATTACAATGTCAATGCGTTGCCCTCCTTTTCCCCTTTTGATTGTGCATTATGATATACCCTAAGCAGATGGCTAGTCTCTATAGAGCTTGATCCACTGGTATGACGGTCTTGACCTCTTGAAATGCTAGTTGCAAGGTGATCTTGAACATTTCGCTAGAAACCAGTAACTTGTTTGGTACGCTATATATATATCATCTATGAATGGATACATAATACATTGTTCTCACCTATAGATACGAATACAAAATATACCTTCTTGTTGTAAGCATTTAGATAGTTAATAATTATTATGAATTAATATTATAAAAAATATACCACATTTTTTGTAATATTAAAAAAAAACTAGCTGGCTGAGCAACCATAATCACTTAAAGTTATGAGAACTAGATAGTAGCCGATTCTCATACCTACTGAATATGACATATAACAATTTGGTAGAGATCGGAAAAAAGCCGTTTCGGAGGACGAGGAGGTAACTTATTAGTTACCTTGTGACACGAGAGCTTTATGCTTAAGAACACACCATATTTTTCAAATTTATAAATTAAGTGTTATGGCACGACTAATTAATAAAAAAAGGCAAAATATAGTACGTGAATTCTCTTTCGCCGCTTCTGGAAAACACCAAAGTTAAAAATAAACAGACAATAAATAAACATGACTTTTAATCAAATTCAGTATAGGCAGATGCGCAGTGGACGTATAGGGGAATAGCGAGTGCGGTAAGCGGCGACGCGGGCACTTCGTGGCGTATAAAAACACGGGAATTGTTGGAATCACTCATTAACTTATTAAGATGATAATTTATTACGTTTCGAGACCGACAATTTCATGTTTGTTTTATTTCTTTTAGGAGCTTTTATTTTTCTCTTATTTTTTTTTTAGTATTCGGCACAAGGGAAATAAGTAATTTCTTTTAATTGTAAAAAATAACATCTATTAATCACAAGTTGTAACGTGAATATCTAAACGTATTTTCTGAATGGACTATGTCATTCAAACTTTTTAAAAGCCTGAATATTGTTCTGATCATACGTTACCTAATGATCTAAAAAAAACCTCGCTATATTCTTCCTCAGTGTAGTAAAATAATTTCGTATATTTGAGTTCCGAGGGAATTTAAATCTCAAATAAAATGAACAGACTTCTATTCTTAGAAATGAAACAAGTTTATGTCAAATTGCAAGTAGACTTGGCGTCTAGATGTGACGAACCTTGCGTTTTCTAAGGCTTGCGTAAGCTAAATCCGCAATTAAACGGCATCAAAATGAGTATTAAATGCTAATAGGTTGATAGATAGCGGAGGAGTCATTCTGCTTAGCTATTGAAACTTTCAAGCTACCCATCACATAACCATCACCTTTTTTTCGTAATATGACAGGTGGGAATCTTTCATTGAGCTCTTTCTGTGCACTCATTGAGCTCTTTCAGTGTATTACTCTGAAATAGAAATCATCCATCCATAATTAATTATTTTAATATTTTTTCATTCATTATACATTTGATCCGCTTAAAAGATATTGCTTTAAAACAATAAGTCTGCTTCTGTACATCTTTTAAATCTTTTGATTATGATCCTTTTGGTGTTGTAAAATGTTTTGTTTCTGTAATGTGGTGTGTTTTTAGTGTACAATAAATAGTATATGTATTTTAGTCATGTTTCTGTGTTCATTCGGTCTAATCGGTCTCATTCTCTTTATATTACTTAATATTTTACCAAGGTTCTTTACCATCCAGTATATTGGTCATACTAGGAGTACCTATAAAAGAATTACATAATCGACTTAGGCTTTTTCACGTGTTTCTTCACTTCTACGCAATGAATTTAATTTTAGACCTCCATTGTTCTGACATTGTACAGCCGTCTCAGTGTCCGGGATAAAGAATTTCACACTTTTTTGCGTCTAATCAGTATTACGCGTGCATTTAATTAACTAAGTGAATCATGCATATTAGAGCTATATTTGTTGTAAAAGTAACGGTAGATTTGTATAGATACTTCGTGATAGGTACTTTAGATTTCAAATATTGGTTGCTGGTGTGATTCGGTATCCATTATGATCAGCTTTTAAACATACATTGATGGACCGAGACCTCTTTACATGACAGGCAAGATGGGATACTTGCCAGCTCATAGAGATCGTCTTCATGCCGTACCAAATTTGGAGTTTACTTTTTATGAAATGATTTAAGGCGCGCGATATGAAGAAAATATGCGGGGTAAGACTATGTGAGACGGCGATTGAGCAGTCGCGCGTAACGCCAATGTAACGGTTTAGGTACCGCGTTGACGTCTGTAGCGCACATTTCATACTAGTCGCGTGTTAGTGGGTGCTGTCAAAATTTATTTTTTGACACCGGATTTTTTTTATAGTAAAGAGGCTCAAGGCCGGCGGCGGACTCCTCCGGATTAATTTGCTGTATTTCAAATTATAATACCCAATTTTCTTACAAATAACTGAAATTTACGTAAGCGTATAGGAATAATTTTCAAATTTTTCACCTTTTACTTTGTGGTATACTTATTTTTTATTAAAATTGGTTGACAGACAGTGTTAAATATTTCCACAATGGAATACTTTTGATGGTATAAAAATCGTCATACGAATTTTATATTTTGTTCCATTTTTATTCGGTATTTATATTATAATGAAAAGTGTAATATTTAATGTTGAAAGGTTTTACATTTAACGCACCTGTAATGTGGGAACCAAGTGGAACAAAGCAATCAATGGGTTAATCGACCGTAATGCATTAAACTCAAAATACCACGCAATTCGTTGAGTATTACAAGTAATAATGAAGATTGCATGATTTACCCTTTTTTTATATACGTTCACTGATTATCTCACTAAAAGGAGACCGGACTGCTCGCCTGCCTTCTGTCTCCCTTGCCTCCTCATCATGATGTATTTCTGAGTCATTTGCATATATGCATATAATATTATGCAAATAATGAATTTGTTACAATCAATACGGCCCATATCTCACACTTAACGAAATGGAGAAGGATATGTTTTTTTCTCCTTAAATATTTTTTTTAACTCCGATTGTAGTTCGTACTGATATTGTCTGGCATTAATACCATGACACAATATGGTGACAGTAAAATCATCACTTACTTGTGCACCA
The DNA here is from genome assembly GCA_017140195.1 of Eumaeus atala. Taxonomy (NCBI): domain Eukaryota; kingdom Metazoa; phylum Arthropoda; class Insecta; order Lepidoptera; family Lycaenidae; genus Eumaeus; species Eumaeus atala. The sequence goes on along the minus strand of JAFELO010001055.1, from coordinate 457,870 downwards.
TCCGTTTAGTTTGCTCATCTACGGTCCTCTGTGTTATATATTTCTGATTGTAATTAATTTGACTCGTAGAACTGATATTAATTGGGGATCGTGTGTGGTACTGTAATTAGTTTTTGCAAACAACATAATGTACATCTCTATTATGGTTTCCATTTTTTTTCCGCACCCCAACTTATGCTGTGCAAGCAAAGTGAGGCCCATTAGAGCTTCATCGGATTGCCCGTGTGATTTCCAGTAGGTGTAACCTATTGGTATCATATTTAGGGATGCTTTTCATGAAAATGCAAAATCGTTATAATTCTAGATCTTTATACAGGACAAGTAAAATCGTAAAAATACATGTGAAAATGATAATTGTTAATGATTCCACTTTATTAGTAAAGTATTGCTATGATAAACGCTCTACGCACTTACTCGATGCCAATCATAGTGAAATCTAGATGACAGTATCTAAAAAATAATATATATAAAAATAGAACGGCCGCCATTTTAATAATTTTACAATTATAAGGTCATTCGTATTTACGGTAACTGGTAGTTGCGCATTTGCACAAAGTTACGTCGTTGAATAATAAGCGAAGATTGAGATCTAATGAAAGAGGTGGTTTGAAATAAGGCAAATATGGAGGTACTCACTCGAGTAGAATATCAAGCGGATCATTGAGCATGCACAGCAGCACTGCTTCTGTTTGTGTATAGTTTCAAATATATTGTAACTTTCCTTTTAATCTCATTGATGTACAAATATAGAAGATACACGATTTCATATTGAATTGTCATTTTTCAGTGATTGTACATAAACGTACTTTCTCCTAAGCCAACCTTCCACGCATGAATTTAAGTCATTTGTACAAAGCAGATTATATTTAAAAGAAGTGCATAATTTCCTTTTTAATAATAAGAATCCTACGCGCATGACATTAAGTTGTATGCAGTGCACAGTTTTATACGGACTATTTTGAGACACGGACTGTGTACCGGACTGGTATTTCTGTAGATCAGTGTTTTGACAGTATTTTTACAATTCGTAGTGTTTTGACAGTATTTTTACAATTCGTAGTGTTTTGACTATTTATTATTCTGATCAGTAAGTTTGTATGTAGGTGTAATGTTTGCTAGTTATTTTAATTTGGTGATACTTGGAAACATTTACTGGTTGTTGCAAGCAAAATATGGTCCGTCTAGTGCAGAGAAAATGGCGTTGTGATGTGTACGCAACACTGGACTGTGTACAGACACAGACCAGTGTTGCACGGGCATTGTCATATGGATACATAACCCGCATTCGCTTGGTCTGTCAGGGCGGCGATTAACGAAAGAAGCGACGAGCGTGTAATCTTTATCTGTCCCAAGTTGATCTAAAACCAAAAATACCGACACACGTTTTTGTATGAAGCAGTATGGTATATACATGCAAACCATCCTATAATATTAGTTGAGTGTAGGTTAAAGTAGATATGTTTTCCTTTTCCTTGGGTCTGGAAAAATACATCGTATGGAAATACTCTTCAATGACTTACTGACTTGGCCTCATTCATAAAACCTTAGAATAAAATGATACTATCGACTCAAATGTCTATGCATCGCCTTGAAATAGAAATTCGATCTCAATAATAAAAAATCTTCTTGGAAAGTGCCTACATTGTTTAATTAAAAGTAAAGGTCATATTTCACATTTTGTTCGACATCGTCATAGTTCGTGCATTACTGAGGGTTGTATTGTTTTATTTCATTAAAATAATAAAATGTAATGCACGTTCAGTAAAAATGTTAGGTTTCAGCTTATACTATTGATATTATCTTCAAGTATACTAAATTCGAATTCCTTCATTCGCTTAATTCTTAAAAAGGGGATCGGATTCTTTTTTCACGTATTAACATAAATAATATGCTAAGTAAAGGACGGTAAGAAAATAATTAGAACATAAAATACAGATAAAACAATTTACAATATGATAAGTCATTAGATGTCGGTGGAGTTAGGTCAAATACTCATCAGAATCCATTCCATTATAAAACCGGCCAAGAGCGACGAACTCGCCAGTAAAGGTTTTCTGTAGAAGCAAAAAATCTGATATCTTTCAAACTACTGGACCGATTTTGTTCTTACGAATTTTCATTTCATGTCTTTATTAGATTCTAAAATCCCATGTTGTCACAATTTTCGTCTCTCTTATAGAAAAGTTAAGGAGAACGACATTTGTTAAAGAACATTATTAAGATACATTAAATACGAGTAGATGTTACAAAGTCTAATTCTAATTTTGAATATTGCTAAATGGTTTCTATTTCTGATATAGGCACATCGGAATGAAAGAAGTTTTTTGTTAAAAATACGCTCCGTAACAATTTACGAATGTGTCGCCAGTAAATTAGATTGACACTTACTCAAGTTGGCATATTGTATGGCTGGCTATAATTTTTTACGCGAGTGGGGGTGATAACAAAGTGGCGAATATAACGATAATCATTATTCAAACGCGTATTAAAATTTCGAAAATATTTTGATATCTTATCAAGTATATACAATAATCTATAGAATGTTAGTTATTATTTCCAATAGAGGGAAAACGATCAGTCGTATCAAATGATGGTAGATGACTACCGATGTACCAATTGACCTCCCTTTGGGCTATGCGTGTATCTTATGAAGCGTACCTTTTTTTTAAACGCCTTCACCGACCCTGGGTGTGGTCAGTGGTGTGTGGCGACACATGATAGTTTTTGTGGGGAAACGCAGTAAAGCACTTCCACCTTCCATAGGTGCGTTCCGATGGGTGTGTGGGACTCGCGGATAATCCGAATGCTCATAAAAATCTCGTGGATGCGATCGGCCACCTTTGTTGAAGTGCTGTGTAATCAGACATGTTGGGCTACATTTGAAAAGGACAAAACAAGGGACTCCTGAACCAGAAGAAGTACCTAATTCTTATTGACCCTGTCCTGTGTCAATGAACTAAAACATTATTAAACGTAGTAAAAATTAAGAACCATAAGTAGTAAACAGTTATATACCAATGCATTAAGCATCCAAAAGATTTGCTTAAATTAGTAAACTCTGACAACTTTGGATTTATATTAAATAGAATGTTCTCAAAAGCATTATATCTGCAAAGGAACATATTCCTACTAAGGTATTTAGATAAAAAAAAAATCAATTGCAGTCATTGGAGTAAAGGTTATTTCTATTACTCAAAAGCTACAGTGGCCAATATTAAATTAAAATCACATATTTCGGCAACAACTAAAGCTACAAAAGTTTACAGGACATAACACAGCATGTTTTACTTTCATTAAATAAGGCGCATCTTAGTCAGCAACTCTTAAGATGTAAGTCTCCTCTACATTTGAGAAATTCGCCTTCATCCAATAAAAAATATACGTGTTTCTGGCGGCAAGGTAAACGTAGTATTTAAATTTCAGCAATATATAAAAATATATATACATAAAATGCATACATAACAATAAATTTATTATATTTGTCATAATTTTGATTAAAAATTACGTATATAAAATAACTTTAAATTTAATTGTCATACGTTATTTCATTCCATCGTGATTAATGTATTCGTAACATTTTAAGTGCACAACATTCATTTCAAGTGGATTGTTAATGTTTGATATTTTTGTACATTGACAATGAAATATATATATAGTTTGATACCGTCAGATTCGTATAAAGTCATTTATGCTTATCACACAAGGGACAAACAAGCAGTGCTGGTCTGTTGGACCAAAATTATGAAGTTGTAAAAGTTGTGTTACTCTCTTCCATCCAATCACTCCGACAGGTGACGTGGACACTCGCGCGATACGATATTATACATCACGCAATCTCACAATCGTTTAAGAACACGAGTCCGATATAGATCTTACCTTTCCAGTCCTACTTATCCGTTCCTGTCAGCCATAGTGCCTTCTAAAACATTAAAACTATCTTACGTCATACTAGAATAGTCTATACCCACTTGCAACTAGAGAGAATTGAGTTGAGAAAAATTAAAATAAATTAGTTCTAGATAAGAACTTCATGTGATTAATTTAAATAAATTAGTTCTAGATAAGAACTTCATGTGATTAATTTAAATAAATTAGTTCTAGATAAGAACTTCATGTGATTAATTTATTTGAGCAAAGAGAAAACAGTCAACAAAGCCAACAAAATTAATTTTGGTTAAAATATGTTCAAATAAAACTGAGCTACAATTTTTGTTTGAATACATTACTATCAAAAAAAAATTTAGAGTTCTTTTTAATTTATGTAAATACATATATTTCAAATATAATATTTAAACAAAGAATCTCTCGAATATTTTTTTTTTCTTTCTTTCTGTGAAAGTTTCATCAAAATTGGTTCAGGCATTTTATATATGCCACACACCAAAAATACAAAAACTTTAACCAATAAGTTACTACTTTACAATATCTAAGTGACTATTCAACGAGATTGCAACTAAGTAAGAAGATGAAAAGAAATTTCAGACTCAAATATCTGTCAAACACTTAAACAAAACCTTACAATTACACTTAAACAAAAACTACAATGAAATATGTATTTTTATTACCCTATGAAACTTCTATAACTTTGAACTCTATATGTGAGTGCATAAGGACGTAAATTTAATGAACTAATTAGGGCAGGGCAGGTGGCAATAAGACTTATAGATAGGTTGGTAGGTACCTACTTACTCCTTTTTTATCGAGTGAATTAAAAATAAATATATCAATATTTGTAAATATTTTCACCATCCCGGACCTACCTAGATTAGTGTTGAAAGATTTTCAATAACCATAATGGTGATTTAGACTTTTACAAAGTATTTAGTAGGTACCTATGCAAAGTAGAAAGAATGGGACACCAAAAGTATTTAATCCACTATACATAAATATATACACGTGTAACTGCTATAATAATAACTTATATATTAAAATTTACACGAAAAATAGGCATTATTTAGATTTTCAACCTACGAGCTCACCCATGGGGACTATGAACTGGTCGTCTGAACCTTAGATTTCTGATTTGCTAATGTGTTGAATTAAGTGAACAGAAATGATAAATAACCAGCATGATATATACAATATTATGCAATAAATATATGAACAAAAAATAGAAATAGAGAGAGAGAAGCCATAAATAAACAATAGACTATCAGTTATTAATTAATATCATTGTGTAGTTAATAGTACTTAATAGCCCATAAAACAAAAGTGTACATGTTTATTATAGCACTATCACTACTAATTATATTTATAGTAAGTAGCACATATGCTATCACTTACATTAATTTCAACAGGACACTTCGAAACTATCGTTTTTTTTAACATTGCCATTATATCATTAAGTTGACGTAATTGTATGAACTGTTTATTTGTATTGGGACCAAACAAATTTGGAAAAAGGACTCTTATTACTGAGCACTTAAAGCTGAATTTTTAGTAAATATGGAGTAATGATTCCTGTTAATGTACCCGTCATTACAACATAATCCTAACATATTAGCCCTCTACAATATAACTACGACCATCGCGCTATTTACTTATATCACTCTACAACAACATAGAATAAATTATGAGCATATGTTGTATAATTTAATTGTCTAGGAGATTGTGTTATAAGACAAAAATATACTTTATTATTTGACTACATTAGTTATTTACTTTGTAAATAGTGGATAATTTTACTGTTGATAAAAACTTGTGTTGCATAGTTTTTTTTGTGTTAAAATTAATCTATTGTTTACATTACATACAACCGCCATCAGCAATCATTTATACAACGATATTGCGAGCGGACAATTACCGGCCGGATTGCCGTTATTGTAGGGCTATTTATTGGCCGCGCTCCGCACTTATTTCGCGCTTCGCGTTCATACATTTCATATTACATTTTAGAAAGCCCGCGCAAAAGTTTGTTACAAACTTGCGTCGGACCCTCTGCTCCCAAGTGTATAAAGTTGGGAGCTATAAATCGGCAATAAACTCACCTTAAGCGGTTCGGCCGCCGTTCGCCGTCGGCAAACGTCGCGGCATCCCGCTCAGTAAAAACTTCTTCACAAACACAGTTCTCGTTAAAGAGTTCCAAAAAGTTTCACTCTCACGTGTGGGGGTTTTATGCATGCGTAATACGTAATGTGTGCGCACGTGGGTACGTAGCGGATCAGCGTGCGGTCAGGTGCGGATCACGTCGTGTTGTTTATGGCGCGGTGTTACGCAACGCGTATTCGCCGAGGCGCGCGTCAGGAGAGTGTGCCGACCGATGCTTTACGAGCGTCGCCGCGCCCCCCGCCTGCGACGCCGCACGCCGCGGCGCCGCACTAAATCTGCGACCAACAGAAAAGGACACCACCCTCCGTTAATCCAACACCATTGATGCCCGTTAATCGAAGCGATTGATTCCCATCTCGCGATAGAATTGTAGCGGTCGTGCTTGTCCGTGGAACGGCCGTGCAAGTGCGGTGCCGTTAAGTTTCTTCGTGTATCGTTCGATGCACCAGACGTTGATAGCCGAGCGCCCGATTTACGAGTGGCTCTATCTGTTTCTTATACAAGCAAATAAGATCGACTATTTCAATTTTCTCACTTAACTGTTAGAGTGGTGTTTACTGCTCCATTTATTTATTGTATGTGTCAGTAATTTTTATAGTGTAGATGGTCACAAAGAATAGTCCTTACATCAGCTCACGAAAAGTTCATTTTAATGCCAGTCTGTGTAAGGTTTATAAGACTGCTTAATTCTGTAGTCCTTTTTTTAGATTATAGACTAGACCTTTTTTTATTCTTGTACTAGTAGAGTTTTTGTCGATTTATGCACTTGTACGTATTATAGTGTTATTTTAAACATAAATAGCTAGGTACGTATGCTTGACAAACGCTCATATTTCCAGTAGCTTTGGTAAATTTACACTTGCTATTATTTCTCTTAGGCGTACCTTAGGCGTTTGTGTGTACTTTGCGTTTCTGATAGCTTTGTCTGCACGCCATACTACATAATTTTCGACGTTTATTATATGGTCTATAT
>JAFELO010001055.1:438534-450757 GCA_017140195.1 Eumaeus atala | reverse complement strand
GGTACTTTTGACTAATTACTTTAAAAAAATTGTATGAGATATTGGTTTTTTTTGGCACAGGTAAGTTATGAGATCCTCACAATGGTTCAAGCCTTGTCGTGGTGGTGGAACTCAGTAGCCTGGGGTGATCCGAGACACTTTTAAGAAGAGGGGACTAAAGAGCAGGAGGAGGTGCCGCCCTTTGTACCCCTCTTATAAGAAGTGGGGACAAAAGAGCAAAAAGTGGCAGCGTTCTTGCGCACAGGACAAGGGTCGAGGATGGGAACCCCACCCCCATCCCACTGTCCCAAAGTCGGTGGCGTTGTTATGTGGTGCGGGACAACCCCATCTGTGGAGGTGGCGTCGGTCCCTTCGGGGGCGGACTTGCCGCCGAAGTGCCCTGATGACTTGCTGTTCCGGGGCACAGCCTTTGCTGCACTGGTGGCACTCGCGGTGGTTTTTGTTGGTGTTTGGCACTATATAACGTGCCGCGAGCCCCACACATAAATGGACCCCATCCAGGGAAAGTAAAGGTGTGTAAATGCGTTTCCCCACATCAACAAAAAAAGGTGTTTCAGAAATGAGAAATTATTACTATGACTTTTACTTTGAAAGATAGCTCTTTAAATTTTTATAACGTACCAAATTACAAATGTAATACTCACATGTTATCCACTTCGCAATTATTTTATAATCAGAGATTGTTATATCATACGTCACTTCTATTTTAATATATATATATAATATACTCTATAATTTCAACAACCCATTTTATTTTTTTCTTAATTTCAAATAAGAATGTACAGTAATTTTCTTGTTGCATTGACTTCATTCCTTTAACTAGTAACTTTTAACTTCATACAATCTTGTAATTATATTCAATAAATAAATAATAACCTGCATCAGAATGTGTTACATGTACGCACTATGATTACTTTGCCTGAATTTTAATTGTTTGAAAATTATCTACATTGATATGAATAACATCTCTCAAAGAATGAGTATGAGAAATCAGCAATTGAAATATGGAACTATACACACTGTAGGTAGTTTGGTCAACAGAAATATATATAGAGTCAGGTATACAAATAAGAAACACACAAAGCCATCCGTCCTCCAATGGAAATCATTTGTTTGGGAGCCATAACTATTCCCCCACCAAAACGCCGCGACGGAGATGAATCTGTGCCTGTCAAATACCGCAGTCTCATTTGCTCTTGTCACGGCGGTTGCCGAATAGTACAGTATTGAAGTAGGTAGGTAGTTTTTAATATTTGTATTTACAGCAACATTTTTTGAGATACAAAATATAAATTTTTATTGAATAGAAATAAACTGTATTCTAAAAAAGTTGATATAATTTTCTAACGTTTTTAAGTTAATTTAATTATTTATGTGTCTCACTCGTTAGGAGTGGACGCAGGTAAGATGTTCTTTGAGTCATTGACAAATACATACTTAATATTTACGTAACTACACACATTTATTAGCCTTTTATTTACTTTTTATTTACTTATTTTTATTTATTGAGATATATATGTTTGGTACATTTTTATTTTATTTAGGTACGTTTTTTCATTGAAATTGTCAGGAAAATAGAATATGTAGGAATTATTAATAATACTATACTCTAATACAGCATCTCAGCCGAAACGGAGGTAGATACATTCTTACACACCTGTAGGATTTTCGCTGTCTGGGAAAATTGCACCTTTCCGCCTAGTTACCAAGGTTACGCTATTGCTTGCTAGAGCACAAATTTAAAAAAGGAGTCACTAAATCCTTGAAAGAAGGTTGTTTCTATCCCAAATTGAGTGAGAAAACGAGCCAATTGCTAGTCGGACTCGCAGGTCAATGTTTCCATACCAACGGAGCAGAATGACGAGCATTTCATACTATTCTTTTTTTTCAAATAGAATAGCGGACAAACGAGTAATAGGAAGCCTTTTATGACTACCGACGCCCATAAACATCCACATAATTACTATACCGATGCTCTCCTTGCCTCCCCCAATGGGCCACCAGCTACTCACTAACCGCACGAAACGCGATACTGTAGACATCATTTTAAGGCGGTATGCGTGCGAGGGTTACCTCCCCGGTTGTGCCAGGCCAATTCCGTTGCATAGGAGGATGTAGTTAGCATGACACTACCATGCAGTATGGCACTATCTCTTCCTAAAACATCAATTTCATCCTAATTCACTGTGTCGTATGCTCGCGAAGTCACTACAGTAACACTAACCTTAAAAATTATTTCAAATCAGGGTAATGATGGAAAGGTAATATATTGCAAATATTTCAATTACTCATGTGAAATCTTAAAAGTTCGCGGGTAGGTAGTTGATTGTTGTAAATATGCCTGCTATGAGTGTGGCATAACTTCACTATCCTAAGTTAACTCTTTATAATATAAGTTACACAGCCTACTTTATCGCGGATAGACAAAGGCTCAAATTTTAATAAATTTGAATAGCTTTAAAAATAAATTGTTTATGTGACCCTAAATAACCACATTTTTCCAGGTTTGTAACATAATTGAATGTCATCAAACCTATAGGTTACTCGGGTACAGTTTCGTATAATTCTTAATTAGTAGCCAAGATAATATAAAAAAAGTAAAAAGAATGTTAAAAACTAAGAGTTTAGCAAAATTAAACAAAAGTAAAATATTGTACAAAGGTATTATCATCAGATATCAGAAAATAGTTTAACAAAAAAATGTAACTAAAAATGTAAATCTTTTCATGCGGATGTATGTAGATTTCCTTATTCCTATGAATACCCTGAACAGTTCGATGAATTTTGACTTAAGTAATGTCGTCAGATATTTTGTCTCAATATAATGTCGGCACTCAATGCCACAATTATAAACAAAGACAAAATGGCAAATATTGGACTCAAATTTATGAGGCCTTTATTTTATTGCTTAACTCATATCAGATCATAAAGTTTTGTAAAAACTAAATAGAGAATAATAATAACAAAAACCTGAATTCATATAATATTAATGAAATAAAAATAAAAAGTGAGTTATTAGACACTATCACTTTGTTTTTTTAGTTTTTCACACTTTTGTTTTTTTAGTTGATTTTAGTTTTACATTCTTAGCAGTCCTTTTTTCATTGTCTTTTATGCAAATTATTTAATGTAGATTTTACGAATCTCTTTTAAAACGTCAATAATGTTATGTAATACTATTATTCAATCATAGCTCTGATGTTGAGTCGCTGATATCCAGCGAAAACTGGTTTGCAAGCTTTATGAAAATATATTACTTACATAAAAATATGTAAAGTTTAAAAATTCTTATATTAAAAACACACTATTTTAATTTTGATCCCGCTATAACCCATAAATTCATCTACCTCGTTCTACCTGCGAGGTTTTTAGGTCTTCAGCCGTTCCTTTTTTGTCGGGCTTTGTCTCTTCACCTTAAAGTTTATAAAATGTATAATTTTAATAGCCCATACATATTTGGATATATGGATTGGAATTATGTAAATTTTCAATCAACTTCAGTGTTCAAATGAAATGACTAAATATCAACTCAATTAGTCTGAATCAATGCTTTCTGTGCTTTTTTTTTTCGTAATGTAATTTAAGAATTTATCTTAGCGTCCTATTTAATTCACATAGGTAAGGTTCTCCTCTAAGATGATTAATCATGAGCCATGTTTGTACATGTAAACAAATCACGAACTTGCTTTTCTACGTTTCTTCTTATAAATGACAACAGTTTTGTTGAAAAAATCAAGGATAAATGATTAGACACCACAACCAAGCACGCCCGGCGTGGATAGGTAGACCTCTCTTCTCAATTGGTATATAAAGGCATGGGATATTCTCAAGTTGCCAAAACAGCGGCCTTAAAAATGAATTGTATAAGTCAATAGCCGGTGTTAAACCTTATTTATTGATTAGAAATGGTTATCTAAATGACAATAAGTTCATCAAACTAAAACTATTTTAGCTAAACGTCTTCTGTATTGTTATAGATATTTTTTCAGCCAGATATGATCTATAATATCTAGCTCTAAATATAATTATTAAAAACACTTAAGTGGACCTTATGAGGTATAACAATTATTTATGAAGAGGTAGTGCCATGCTGCATAGGAGGAGGTAGTGCCATGCATAGTGCATGACACTACATCCTCCTATATAACGGAATTGGGTCGTGACGACCGGGGAGGTACCTCTCGCTCACATAATACCGCCGTAAAGTGACATCTTCAGCGTCGCGTTTCGTGCGGTTTGTTAGTACCCGATGGCCCATTGGGGTGAAGCGAGGGAGAAAGGAGGGCAAAGGATACGCATAGCGATAATGTAGATTTTCATGGCCGTCGGTAGTCCCAAAAAGGCTCCCCGAATGCTCGTTCGCCTCCCTGTTGTATAAAAAAAGAACTTTTTAAATCTGCTACACTAAGGCACTTGAAAATTAATGACATACAGTTTTGGGGCTTAAATAACCACAGAATATAAATAATATAATATATTACATAATGGATAGCTCACAGTTACATTTCAAAATAATTTAAAATGAATAATCTGTTACTTCTTGTACACGTCATAGAGATATTTCTAATACGCACGAACGGTAAAAGATTAAAAAAATATTTGAGGTAGAGCAACATTTACATCGGTGCACAGCATATTTCGTTCGCCACATTCCTGAGCACGTTAAAGCATGCCCTAAACAGCTGATTTCCTCGATATAGTCTCGTCTCCTTTATCGCGCCGTAAAACACGCAATAAAACAGAGAAAACTATACTTTATGCGCTCTTGCTGGAATCGCGCGGACGGCATGCGTAACCTACATGCGGCCATTTCGAGATTTACGATCTGGGAATTGTGAGTTGGAAAGGGACAAAAATATAACAGTCTTTGCCGACGGTTAACTTGTACGTTACAGAGCCGTTGATACTGAGGAACACAAGTTCACTGTAGTAAACGGTAAAACGAGCGATACATCGTTATTTAGAACCATAGATATCAACAATAAACGTATATTTTATACCATTTAATTTGTAATCGTCAATATTTCTCTATACTTTAAAACGACGTATTTTTAAGTTAGAGAACAAGTCACATAAGATTGCACATTTTATCTGCGAATCGTTGATATATTCGCACTTTGAGCCGCATACTAGCTCATTTTGATACATTTGTGTGTGTAAATTAAAGTAGCCGCTTGGGATCGTTGAGAGTATAGCTTTCCCTTTTGTTTGGCTGAAATATGGGTACGTTAGAGTGAGAAGTCGTAAATCGCGGCATGCGGCCTGAAGTGACATGTTTATGGGCGGGAGCGCGTGGCTCTCGGAGTGGGAGCACCGCAGTTCAGAGCATGGCGCCGACATTGATGCACCGAACGTAGAGAACATTCAGAAAAAAAAAAACACAAAAAATAATTAATAATAAGATAAGTGGAGCTCTCGGGGTCGTCTGGTTGTTGATGATGACGATGAAAGAAATATTCAATTGAGGTAAAGAACAGTAATGACGATGAAAGAAATATTCAATTGAGGTAAAGATCAGTAATGACGATGAAAGAAATATTCAATTGAGGTAAAGAACAGTAATGACGATGAAAGAAATATTCAATTGAGGTAAAGAACAGTAATGACAACCTTATCATCATCATAATAATCATCATCATCAGACTTTACCGGCCTTGTTATGAGCCAGTGGTAAGAATCTCACGATCTTTTTTAATAAAAATAAATAGTTTCTAAGGCAAGTAAATATATTTATATAATAAAATAAGATAAGAAAGAAAGGGCTAAATTATTATCATGCTTGCACTTCGATCAGGTAGCTTTTATATTTATCTTATCTTCACTCATTACAATCTAGCTATTTCCGTCGAATTTTATACATACAACCATTCATTAACTAGCTAATAATTATATTTTTCTGTTAAATATATCTACAACGACAATTATATAGGTACCTACATATATAAAGTCTTCATTTTTTTGTTTAATTTTGACTTCATTTCTTTACCTCCCGCCTTTTGGGTAGAATTTACTAATCGAAAAAGTAATATTACACGTCCCCAAAATACCCTTTAGTAGGTTTTCTAATTCCGAGTAAACCCTTCAAAATTCATCCTAAATAAGATCCAACATGGAATAGATTTAAATTAAAATATTAATAGAGAAGCAATTGGGAACGACATGCCTTAGAAGTCAGTGCATGAAATAAATGATTACCTAGCCATGTATATTTATCGAGTACTTCCAAATTGTTATTGATAGGTTCACTAGAATGTGGAAAATTTATTGCCTACTAACTGTTTATTATTTCAGACACGCGAATGAGTACTCGAATCTCTTATCTATCCAAAGGAGATGTCCACATGCCTCATCAGCCTTTTTAGCGGCTCTAGATCTAGAACTGTGAAATACTAGCTATTTATTACAACACAAGAATCGCGAAAGCCCGACTCTGGCCTAAAAGGCCAGAGCAGAAAAAGGAAGAGCAAATCATAGGACTTATAACGACCGGCTGGCTCAGTTGGTAACGTAGAGGTTAGGCCGCGTGTTTCGCCAGAGATCGCAGGATCGAATCCCACGTAGGTCATATGTATCATGTTTATATATATATATATATATATATGTATTATATGTATTTCTGCAATAAAAATCTTAGATATATCATCTTTCTTAAATTTATAAAAATATTAAATAACTAGATAATGGCAATATCCATTATCTAGTGCCTGTAATACAAGTCCTAACGGTACTTACCACAGGGCTAGGCTAACGTGGTGTGATACGTCCACGGACATTATTATTATTATTATTATTATTATTATAGGAAAGACTGCACCGATTTAGCTGCAATCTGTGACATTCTGTTTAATAATATATTCCTATAAAAAAAATTAGTAACACCTGACCACGATGATAATGAAACTGTCATTTTTTTGGCATCAATAAAATGCAGTAGTCTTAATGTAGTAACAAATTAAAAAATGTAAAGCAACACTGGACCGTGATGATTATGAACAGACACTTTTTCTCTATTGCGAGTAGAAGTGAATATTAAACGGTAAAGTGCATCTATTGAAGGCGATCTACAGGTGGCAAAGCAACTTTAACGGCAACCCTTAATCCAATAAATTAAAGAGGCGCACTTCACACCGAATTCCGGCCCTGGTTAAATGACTTATGAATGCAGAGTTAAAACGGGACTAGATGTGGCCTGATCAGAATTTGTGGCATAAAAATAAATATAAAACATGTTATAAAGGATGTAGTTAATACACTGTTTAAATAATATATTATGTATCTATAATATATATATATATATATATATATATATATATATATATATGAGTAGATATATAGAGCTTTATTTTTTGAAAATTAAATGTTAGCCAGTTAAATTACTTTTATTAAAAGGACAAAGGTCAAAGGCTTTGTCTTCCCAATGGGCCCCATGTTATATATTACATCTGCGCGTAATTAGGCACTTACTATATGTATAGCTAGTGACAGTATTACTTATAAGGGAGCAAATATGCAATACGTTTGCAAGGATTTCTGCTCTACCTAATTTGAATGGCAAGCAATTTATAAAGTTTGTAGGCGAAATATAATAGTTCGTTCTTTTTAGATGATAGGTTATATAGTCTTACCATCCCTACTAATATTATAACTAAAAGTGAAAGTTTTTACTGGAGTTGCATGACTACAAAGATATTTTGATATACATTATATATTTATTATAATATTCTTAATATATAATTTTTGATTGCTTAAATTCAACTAATACTGAAAACTCCATTGTCTAATGCGAAGACTAATATAGTGACTTAGATGGAGACATAACTAGTCTATTTAATTTTAGAATGACTGACTAGCTTAATGAGATACAGATAGATTATTGTTCCTTATATTTTTTTTTTAATTTACATTGAAATCGGTCGTAGATGTCGTTTGGATCTTTAACTAAACGCTGAAACACATAGGCACTCGTGATAAATATAATCAAATACTATTGCCTATGTACATGTACCGGTAACTTAACATTTAGGTAGAGAAACTAAACAAACATCTAAATTACAAGCATTTGGCGGCGAACACAGTGTGAAGATGTTAGCGGTTGTTCGACAACCTCGGGCGAGTGCGGATTCGATGCCCCACCCCGCCCATTGCGACCGAAGCGACGTTACATTTTAATTAAATTCCACAGGCGTTATAACACTTAAATACAATTTCAGTTTTGTATAAATAATTGTAGTATAATGAGGTATCGAATGGTCGTGGACGCGCTATGGGGGAGCGCATTAGAGGATTTCGTCGGGCGATGATGACGATAAATCAGGGTGGTAGTTGGTGGTGGTGGTATTTGGACTGCATTAAAAATTGTAAGATTATATAGTGAATAACATTTTTGACGGACTTTTTTTTCCGAAAATCCAAAAATTCTACAATGAAGACCACGTTCAGGAAAATTAAGTATCGGTTGATCGTCGACTATGAGGTAACTAAAATAATAAACTAAATCCCCATTCCCCAGATAGGTATCTTGGCTTATGTCTTCAGCGGCAAGGACGGAGGACACATATCGTTGAAATTTAACCTATTAGTGTGGTCATGCTAATTGATAATGAGATAGACATACTCGTATCATATCTCGATTGTAGCTGAAATCAAGCTTAAAACACTTCATATGTTGGCAACTCGCGATTCGGGTGATACGTAGGTAGATTGGGAATTGTTTAATGGATGTCCAGTTTACGCGAATGTCACTCATTTTATTATAATGAGTGAATCATTTTATTACTTGAACGGATTTTATCGCGGATTATTTTACTATTTCACTAACCCAACGTTTCAGAAGCTCTAAAGCAACCATGATCACGGGTGGGCTAGTTAAATAATTAAATAAACCGCTATAAAAACCGTAAAAGTAGTTTTATTGTAAACGTCTAGTGATTTAAAAATGTTAAACTTCTGGTGATGTAGTTCCTTAGGAGTGTCACCAGTTATCTACCACGAGGTAATCAGAAAAATCAATAAAAAATATCGTCACGAATTCTGAAGTTTCTACGCTGAGTTAGTTTTGTCTTTGTATACAATTGAACTTAGGTACAGCGTAACTTAGGTAACGTAGGTACACTACTTTTAGTCTGAAATAGCTAGATCGTGTTACATAGTAGGGAAGGTCCCTACTCTACGATCGTACACTAACCCATACTAGGAGGGTTCGTCATGATGTTGCCAGGACTGTTAAGCCCCTGCTCCTTCAAATTCCACTAGTTTAAGCTAGGGTATCCCTCTCCCCACCATGGTTCAAGCCTTGCCGTGGCGGTGGAGCTTAGTAGTCTGGGGTGAACCCAGGCGAAGCCAAATGAACCGAGGGGGATCTTTGCACCTCTATTATAAGAAGCGGGGGCTTAAAGATCAGGAGGAGGAATCGCTCCCGGTACCCCTCTTATAAGAAGAGGGGACCTAAGAGCAACAGGAGGTGGCGCTTTTGCGCACGGGGCAAGAGGCAAGGATGGGCACCTCACCCCATTGCACTGTCCCAAAGTCGGTGGGGTTATCCTGTAGTGCTGGACAAGCCCATCTGTGGTGGTGGAGTTGGTCCCTTAGGGTGCGGACTAGCCGTCGAGGTGCCCTGATGATTGTTGTTCCGGGACACTTCACCAAGGGCGGCACTGATGGCACTCGCGTTGGATTTTGGGGGTATTTGGCACTAACATGTACCGCGAGTCCCACACACGCCTGGACTCCACCCAGGGCCTGTGAAAGCGCGTAAATGCGTTTCCCCGCGTCAAAAAAAAAGTATCTCGCCGCGGCTGGGTCGTACCCAAAAACCTCTGAACGGAATTAGATGTAGGGATTAGGCCGGCGCCCCAAGTACACTTGTACAGTTATGATTTACACAGCATTGGAGGCTGGTGACCAGTGTAACCTAGCAGTCATTGGTAGGTAAGTAATCACTGATTCCCAGAATATTCACTCCAGTAGTGGATTTTGTCCTTTACCCTACTTAAACCGCTTTGCCCATCTTAAATTGTTACAATTCGGACAACATCTGTCACGACGTTTCGCACCTCATTATTTACCTGCTTACGACTTCTCCAATTTTTCTACCTACTCTAGATCTCCATTGGTTCAACGGCCATTTGATACTCAGCCATTTGTCAATCGACAGACCAACTGCCACTTCGGTCAAATTGTCGTCTATATAAATCCTATGAGGGGTATTTATTACTTAAATCCAATTATGTCTGCGTTCCTGAGTTTAACCATAAATATTTGTAAAACTAAGCCACTTGTTTGTTATAATCCTATAACTGTAAACAGCCAGGACTTTCGTCACACCGTAACATATTATAATGATATGCAAAGGGTTAATATGCAGATTAATATACAGCATGTGTCCTGCGGCGTTTACAGTAATCAACGATTCCTCTTCAAGTCACGATGCGTGCGCGCCGCCGATGGAAAGTTGAGCTGTGATCTATAACTACCGATTTGTTTCTATCAGTTGTGTCGGTACGTCGCTTACTCATCCGCATACGCACGTCCCGGATGAGAATCGATTTTTAACTACCCAAAGTGCCTACCCAATAGCCTTGGTGTTTTTAGGCTCTCAGGCACGTTACGATACGTCTCTTACGTTCTTCGTACAACTACTATTTTTAGGTTTAAATACGAAGGATGGAAATTTGTCATTTTACTTAACAACTATTAATTCTGTTAGAGTTCTTCAATGACGGATAAAGGAAATATTACCTGCCTGTAATAAAAGAATATAACATCAGTAAGTAAGCTTTATCACTTGTAAACTTATTAGCTCCACAAGTTGTGTTAACTTTTATCGGCCTAATATACTTTTCAAATAAAATGTATATATTTTTTTCTATTTTTGTGTTACGTATCTTGTACATACTTAGTACCTTGCCTTTATATATCTTTTTATATGTTATATATAAAATTCTCCTGTCAGGATGATAGTTACCTCACTCCTCCGAAACGACGTTACCGAATCTTGCGAAACTTTATATGCATACTCATTGGGTCCGGTAATCGGCTACTACCTGTTATGACCCCTAAGTGATAAGAGTTGTGAAAAAGCAACGTTTGCTGGGTCGGTTACTTATTTATAAATAAATACGACTGCCTCGGGGTCCAGTGGCAAACATGTTCGACCACAGTCGTGAGGTTTTGGGTTTGAGCCATGTGTCGGACGAAATGTTATTGGGATTTTTTTAGTTTAACTTCTAATCCGAATTAAAAGTCCGAAAGTAGAAAAGTTGGCGGTGTAACAACAACGCCGTCCTCCGAGAGCACGTTAAACCGTCGGTCACGCGCCTGATTTCTCTCCGGTCGTGTTGGATTACCGTCCCATTGGAATATGAGAATGTGGGAACAGGGAGTACACTTGGCCTGTGCATTGACTTGTGCACTATAATATGTCCCGCGTAGTTGGCTAGCCTCTATAGAGATGGCCACCGTGACGGAAATCTGCCTACAATGTCATTATTATTTATTAATATACTGTAAATAAATAAGTAGAAGATAGTTTAATTATTTACTACTTTGCAGCAGTTTCTTTGTTTGTCAGACACCGGTACACGTGTGATTGTGGTAGATCAGACCGGGAACACTCCCGGAAATCTGTGGTAAGGAGGCGCTTATGTACAGGTACTTTGGTTGTTCAAATGTCATCTAATGATCTGACTGTTTGTTTATGATTAATTATATTAATGAAAAATTCGAGCTTTATCATGCAGAACCATAAATAAAAAAAAACTAAGAAATATTTTTACAAACTTTTTAAAATCTGTTACCTTAGTTTCAGGTATTGTATGGCGCGATTCAGCCTAGGCTAGAAATAAATAAAGTAATTTCAGAATTATTCTGCCTGTTTCAAGCTTTTTTTTTGCATTGTCAAATTCCGGTGTAGTTAACCCACGGCTTTCTGCACCATGTGTCTACAGTCTACACCATGTCCCTACAGTCTACACCATGTCTCTACAGTCTACACCATGTCTCTACAGTCTACACCATGTCTCTACAGTCTACACCATGTCTCTACAGTCTACACCATGTCTCTACAGTCGACACTATGTCTCTACAGTCTACACCATGTCTCTACAGTCTACACCATGTCTCTACAGTCTACACCATGTCTCTACAGTCTTCACCATGTCTCTACAGTCTACACCAAGTCTCTACAGTCTACACCAAGTCTCTACAGTCTACACCATGTCTCTAC
>JAFELO010001055.1:370638-435079 GCA_017140195.1 Eumaeus atala | reverse complement strand
CTACAGATGAAGATAACTAATATACTCGTACTTATGATTCCAAATCAAAATGAAAAGTTACCAGCAGGAAATATTCACGATTTTATTAAAATTAGGAATGGATAAAATAGTAAGCAGCAACTTCCTTCTAAACTTCAATAATACATCTTCCAACTAACACCAAGATCTCTCTCTCTATTTCTCTATCATCGGCATCTATACTGCCTTCTAATCTGACTCTTAAGTGTCCCGTACACCTCATGAATCACCAACAGTCATGGCGAATCGTCGACAAGCTGGACGGTACGCCCGGTTCGGTTTACCGATCACTCGAATATCGCTAACATTAGGTACATTTAATATTAATACAACTTCATTAAATGATGGGCAAGATAATGAAACCCACCCTCCATACCGCAAACACAATCTCATAAATAATATTAATAACATCGCTCACAACGCAACCCATGCTGAAGTTTGTATGTTAACAAAAGAAAAACTCCGCTCTGTGTAAGCTATGCATTGCAATTTATCTTTTTCCACAAAAGCTGGACATTATTGTTCGGTCCAAACACTCCTAAATCTTCGGAAAAGTAATATATATTCGTTTTGCCCAGTGCGGTGCAGTACATAGACGCCAGTCAGCTCGCTCGCTACTTCTCTGTATCTACTAATGTTTTATACATCACTCGTATAACCCGTAACTCTACATCACACATCGGATACGTACGGTGGGAAATTGTACACAATTTTACCTGCTTACAATATATTTTGTGAAGCCACTACTTAGATCTGTGTTAAGCCAGCGTTGATATTTGTTTGATTCATTTCGTTTAAAGAAAATATATTTTTAATACCTAGTGGTTCTAGTTTGCTTTGGTAAATATTAGTTCCCTTTACATCAGCTATGGCTATGGGAATGTTATACACTTATGAACTTTGATTGATAATATCAATAGATTCTACAGTTTTTTTTTCATGTTATTTTAGCGCGAGCATAATAGACTAGTTTAGATCCATGTTTTCTATGTTAATCTGGCAATTACTTTTGACATTTGATAACACTTTAGTGAGCAAATTCTATTCAACAGTGAACTTTCTTGAGTTTTCCTTCAATTTTATTACATGGATTAAAACTGAAAATAAAATGGATGGATATACTTTAGAGTCGGTAACAAAACATGATCCAATGGTTTTACAATTTCCGCTTGCCAAATAGTTGTTTCAACACGCGAAAAACTCTGAAACAATTTAAGTGCAAACTTTACAAATGTATTGCGAAAATTCTGGGCCAGGTTGTGGGCTGTATAAATGGAAAGGAAACCGTTGGGACAGATTTTACGCAGGTAAAATCAAGGAGCATATCTAGGAAATTATATACCTATGTGAATTATTGTTCATACAAGATTGTAACTAAAAAATTCACACGTTACTACATACGAATTCTTAGAAAAGTTTACATCAAAAATAATCATAATAGATAACAAAAATATAAAGTGAAGCTTCTCGTTTTAATATTTTAATGAATCTAGCTGGGTATTGCGTAGCCGTTTAAGAGCAGTCTGTTCTCAGTATTACATAATGGTCGAGCGTAATTTGAGAATAAGCTTCGTAAAACAGCGTCAAAATATGTAAAGATCTTTATCTTTTCGGTAAAACGGCATGGGAAAAAACATAAAGAAGGTGGTGTCACCTGATCCTGACGGGCGAGATTTATTGTCCTCGATGTGGCCGCAGCCTTAGGTCGAGGTCCAGAATTATGAAGCTCTAAAATAATTTACCTACACGACAAGAAATAAAGGTGGCTCACGGATAGCGATCGTACAGGTGACTCGGTTTTTTTGTCATTTCACGGTGTACACCTCAACCGTCCTTGTTGATTAATGACGCTGGTTTCAACGGTTTAAAAATACATAAAGACTTTTTTATTTAATTTACGAGATCTTTCTGTGCACCTCCTAACACGTGGTTCTCAGAAATTCAAATCATCGATCAGGTGTTACGGCGTATAATTTTCTACGCCGTTTTTTGTTTCTGTCAGATTGTCAACCTCTTATACAGATATTCATCCTTAAATGCATTAGGTCTATTTACATAATGTTGAATGTTAAGATTTTCTACACTAAAGCCTATTTGTTGCTTTTGTTAAAGTACTGCACTATTGTATGTCTTGCACGGTTCTCCTGAAAGATTCTCCAAATTCCTAAATCATAAGTTCCAATGTCATTCCAATGGTAGCCCAACTTGGAAATTAATTTATTAATGTAATCTTAAAAAATAATTTAATGACAAACAGAAAATGAACTAAATTTATTTAAAAAAAAGCCTTCTTTTTTTGTTGACGCAAGGAAACGCACTTACGCGCCTCACCGGCTCTGGGTGGGGTCCAGTGGTGTGTGGGGCTCGAGGCACATGATAGTGCCGAATACGGACAATAACCACCGCGAGTGCGATCAGTGCCACCCTTGGTGAGGTGCCCCGGAACAACAAATCAACAGGGCACCTCGACGGCTAGTCAACCCCCTAAGGGACCAACTTCATCTCCATAGATATGTTTGCGCCGCACTACAGGACAACCCCACCAACTTTGGGACAGTGCAGTGGGGTGAGGTTCTCATCCTTGCCCCTTGCCCCGTGCGCAAAAGCATCACCTCTTGTTGCTCTTAGGTCCTCTCTTCTTATAAGAGGGGTACCGAGAGCGATTCCTCCTCCTGATCTTTAAGCCCCCTCTTCTTATAAGAGGGGTGCAAAGATTCCCCTCGGTTCAATTGGATTCGCCTGGGTTAACCCCAGGCTACTAAGCCCCACCGCCACGACAAAGATTGAACCATGGTGGGGATCATATCAAAAAAAAGAAAAGTCTAAAACAGTACTCTCAATAACAATGACAGCAATATCTTCTGATGAAGTTCTCTGTTTCGAAATTTATACTAGATTAAACATTAAATTAGATATAGAATCATAGGTAAACTTCTAGCATTGCATATCTTAGACCAACCAAAGGACGTTAACATACTTGTTAAGTTAAACTTTCAAACTTAATAGTATGCTATTGTTTATATTTTTGTGCAATAAAATTATTACAAGGGATGGTAGCCAAATGTATTAAAGATGAACTAAGGCGGACCAAAACTTCAAATGATATTTCTTATATTTTCTGACAAGTAAGAATAATATACTCGTATTATCATTTGTTGATTATAAATTACGGCTACATAAATTTAGTACTAGAAGTCCGTCCCAGCTTCGCACGAATATTTCACAAAGCATTCATGGTTTTACAGAAATAATAATGTTACAAGTTTTAACTACGACCTTTTTAACATTACACGTTACCACATGACAAATATTTTTTTTTATGGTAGAACAACGCCTGTCAGGAGAGCTAGTTGCCAATAAATTCTGCCTCTGCGATATAAGAATTTTACCTACTTAGGCTGATTTTAATCACACGACGACGGCACGCGATACGTCAGCGCTGATGGCCGAGATATATGAACTTTTAGGAAGCGTTTTAGGTGACGCGTAGCTAACAGCGCGCACGTGCGCGCTGATAAGCAAGAGACGCTTCCTAAAAGTTCATATGTCTCGGCCATCAGCGCTGACGGTGCGCGTGCCGTCGGCGTGAGACTAAAATCAGCCTTAGATTTTTTTCACAACTTTCGTTACACTATCGAAGTCTTTATAATGATCTATTGAGTATTAGATAATATTATATAGCCTGTGTCCGTAAGCGATGAAGTAGGATTATAATGGTTAAATATTTTCAAAAACGTTCCCGTGGTTACCGAGCCTATTCAATGCAAACAAAGAAACAATCAAATGTTCCCTCTTCATAATATTAGTATAGATCTACAATAATTAGAACAAAGTTCGTTACTTTTTGTTTTTGATCACAAAATAGCTTAATAACAATAAATCTACAACTCTCATAGCAAGATTGTCAAAGACGTGAGTATTCGAAGTGGTAAAGTAATATCTCAATTGCCAAGTTTTTTCTTACGTAACAATATTTATACATCGAATCCCCATTAATATGTCACCAAGTATAAGCTATTCTCGTATATTTAAGTATACTTTGTTGAAATATACAAAGGGAGATTTGTCATTGATATTCGCATATATGGAAGCCCCAGTAAAGTGGGAGAAGTCCCTGAGAAAATTGGCACAAGTGGTTTTAGCTGGGATGTAAACGCCGGGGTATTTTACCGGGAGAAACGTGGCAAAGAACAAATAACGCGCAGATAGAATTGACGAATGTACCTAAATAGAACAATTTAGAGAAAAACAATTATTGATGTTACATTTGCTAGAATCATAGATTTCAGCACATAAATTACATACATTATTGTATTCAAATAAAGTGCTTAGCTTAAGTTAAGCTCTATTGGTGTAAAAATAGTAAATTGATGGTAACAAAAGGTGATATAGAAAATGATATAGAATTATGATATATATATATACTTACCATTACCATTCCTTGAAATACCTACTTAATGTTTCAATAAAAATTATAATTCTACTTCCCTCTTTCTAAATGACAAAATACTGAGCTGTATCTCCAACAATAATTCTAGGTCCAGATCATATTATAGTTTTTTTACTACCAAAATGTCCTTTCTGTTATTTTAAAGTCTTTGCAAGTAACGTAGGGGCGGCCGCCGAATGTTCGCTCAGAGATAGTACTCACGACAAGATGTATTGCTGCTTACGAAAAATTTTCAACAGTAGCTTCTATCGGATTGGCTTCGAACGGAAAATAAGAGGGGACACCGACAGATAAATGAACGCTGTAAATATCCCTATGACAATAATACAGGTCAGCAGTAGATCTCTTTGAATAGATAGGAATGTCATTATTAATGTATGAACAACATAGTATAAAGGAAATCGATTAGAGATACGAATGTCCGAACTTTGGTTCCAATGACACGATTATTAGTTGTTTTTTTGTCTATTGATAAAGAAAAGTGCGAATTAGGCGATATTTATAGTCTAACAAGTGGTAATAGTTGAAGTTTACGAAATACTATATTATAACCAACTTTAGCATATAAGTTATCAAGCGAGTAGATTTTCGATTCCTAGTAACCAAATGATTTATGAATTTTACCATCAGACAGCTATGTTACTGGTTTATCACAAAATTAAAATCTCATTAGTGATTAGAAATATCAAATTTATGAATAATTTGTTAGCTAGATAACTATATCCTCTACGTATTTTCTTTACGCATAAAGAATCACATTTTTTTTTGTTTATGCAATTGTAAACAAACTATTTAGCAATGCCTGAATAGTTTTCACAAAAAGATTGATTAAGGTAGATGCAGTTGATTGTCAGTAGAATATTTAGGTACAGCGCGTACACTTAATAATACAGTTTAAGGAAGGTGTCATCTATTTCGAAACAAAAAGAAGCTTTATATAAATATCACCTATTAGTCCACAGCTTAATTACCACCAAGACAGTCCATCTACGGATTCCTGTTACTGCGCAATGATTGCCCCGTGGAAAACAGAGAGATGTGATAAGGAATGGAAGGACCCTCTGCTTCCACCAAAATGAGCTGTTGACAAACGGTCTCCGATTTTCATCCCCGGACTAATTGACCAGTTATAGATTCGGGAGCTCCTCAACATGCAAAACATGACCCTTGATTGGCTGTCACGTGAGTTCTTGGGAATGGCACATTAGTATTATAATCATGGAAGTGCTTACTATTCCGGGTTCCCACGGACGGAAAGGGAAGAGTGCCATCGGGCACTCCGTACTTCCGTAGTGTAAGCCGTAATACACCGGTATTTTGGAAAATACTTGTCAGGTTTTTCCGCGAAAACAAATTAGATTTTTTGTCTCCCATTATTTCCAAATAACATATATAGTGGGATAGAAACTAAGTAAATAAGATATACACTGATTTATGACTACAATATTTTCTGAAACTACTACAAGCGACTACAATTAATAATCCAAATCACATGTTCAGAGAGAAACGCGGATTTTTCTTTCAAAATTTATCTCCCTGCCTGAAAGAGGCGGCAGTGGAGGGAGAAGGGGGTCGCGACTTCATTTCGCCCATGTCGTTTATCTTAAGGAACATAATTCAGGGACGGAGTCCCTGTCAACTTATTCCTATTCTCTCGCTTAAGCGTAAAATTGTGTTTTATTTTAGAATAACGATTATTATTTTACTTTATATACGTCATTTTATAATTATTTTACTGTATATATTTTTTTAACCTATAATGTTCTTTTACTCAAGAGTGTTTAAACTAAACTAACTCACTAAACTTATCTGTCTCAACTACTGGTTAAAACATGTGTTTTTTTAATCTTATTAGTTAGAAAACTTGTAGAACTAAATACTAATGCGAAAATGTTATCTTATTTTCAATTATGAAAATTATATACCTTATTGGAGGAGTCAGGTAACTGAGAACTATATGTTAGTTCTGTTACCTGTTAGAATTTTCCCTCTTAATAATGAACATGACTGAAAAGAACAGTTACTGTTTTACTCGATGTTAGTTTTTCATGTTACGTGCTCAGGAATTCACTCTTTAAGAATCGATCTATATATTCGATTATATTTTCTATATATTATATTTTTAAGGAATAGAAGTGTAGACTACAGACGATCTTGCCTTCATGTTTAATGCGATTTGCCTCACTTTGACCTGGCGCGACGGCTTTCACATATAAAATTAGCAAATATTATATTTCGCAATAATTGTTTTCTTTTTACTATGTTATTACATGATAGTATTATATGCTATTATATGATACTTGTTTATTACTCATACTTAGAAAGCTGGCGGCAGGCCACGATTAGCAAGATAAAGTGTTAGTCCACCACCCATCAGGTGGGTAGAACATTTCCGAACCGTAGCCAGTTCAGGAGGGATGCGAGGGCGATTGAAAGAGGCCAATGTCAAGCATGGACTGATAAATGCTAGTGTTGATATAAGTCTACTCCTCTTATTAAATTCGTTGCGGGTCTCAGACAGTTTTAGCCTTTTCCTCGAGTTCCCTGAGATCATATCAAAAAGTCCTGGCTGGAGAGGAGTAGCAGCGGTGGGAACGTGCGGCGGGCCGAGACCGTTACAAAAAGTTAAAGAAGATGATATAAACGTTTATAATAAATGGAATATGTGGGCGTGTCAAGAAGCAGAGGCACTGTTAAGACTCATACAAATCGGAAAGAAAATACTTATTTTGTGTCACAAAGAACAGAGCGTTCATAAGTCACTCAGTAACCGAATGTAATGGCGATTTGATATTGGGAGGGACGTTATCGGTCGTCTGCCAGTCTGCGGCTCGTAAATAACCAGCATTCATTACTCCCCTCCACAGACGTTACACAAAATATTAAATACAGATATTAATACTGTTAGAAGACTTATCTCGTAGCCGAGACACTAATGCATGTGGCAGTTACTTATTAATAGAACAACTTAACTAGCTGTATATTGGAGCTGTTTAAAATGATTGAGAATAAGTCATTGCTTGAGCTGAATTTACTATATGCATCGAACATTCATTATTTTTATGTATGTAATAAATACATCTTTAGAAATAGTCATATTTTTTCAATTTCGTGCATGAGACAGATACATTGTTGCATGTACCACGCACACCAAGCTCTTGCATATTTGCTGGTGCGCGAATGTAAACTGTAGCAGTTGGTATGATGACTCTATTTATCGTACTTAGATATCGTAAATTTGGAATTATGAGCATGGTTATTACACTATATACCACTTACTACTAGCATGAAAGATCCCATGAACAAAAGTCACTATCAAGCTAGCAAGTTTTTTGGTTCAAGATTAGTTTTGTACAATTGTGTGTACAAAATTAAATTTAGTCTTAATATTAACATAAAAGCAATAGTCCGTGTGTATGTTTGTAATTGTTTCACGTCAAAACACACAGGTATAGATTCAGGAATTGATAACCATCCCACCAAATATGTACCAAGTTTTATAAAAATGTTTAATAACTCTGATAACATAAAGTATTTTTATCCCCCAAAGGCGTGACGGGTGTCCTTAGGATAAAACTAACGCGTGTAAAACTGCGCACACAGCTAATCTATTTATATTAGATAGAGTCAAAACTTTACATCGCGTTAAACGTGTTCCGTGTTGTCTCAGTTTTGGCATGAGTTTTAAGAAAGATGTAGATATAAAGATAAGGGGAGCCAATTTCACGCACTCTGATCATTTGCTTAACACCACACTAGCTGTGGCCGCCAAAGGTATATCCCAAGGGAACCATTCATTTATCAGGATAAAAGTATAATTGGTTTACACTAGGTTATAATCTATATTTGTTCCAAATTTCTTTCAAGTGCGCTAAGTAGGTTTCACGTAAAAATAATGTTAGAATAGTGAACATCTATAGAATTTAGCTATAA
This sequence comes from Eumaeus atala, assembly GCA_017140195.1. NCBI lineage: Eukaryota > Metazoa > Arthropoda > Insecta > Lepidoptera > Lycaenidae > Eumaeus > Eumaeus atala. Next base: position 426,678 of record JAFELO010001055.1, on the reverse strand, counting down.
GTAACAGCGGTGTCAACTGACTGACATACTTACTTATTCTGACAAAAAATCTGTAAATATAAATTGAAGAGTGAGTGTATACCCATATTCACGAGTTAGAAGTTATAGCTCGGTGGTGTAAAGAAAAGCTAAAAAGTTGATTATATCTAACTTAAGGGTGTTGTAGGGTTTTCGTGACGGTGTATCGTAAAAATTCACTCTCCTAATTTTTCCCTAACGCCCCGAAAGAACTATAACATCAAAAATATTCAAAACTAATTATAATAACTGTAGCAACTGATAGTTCTGTCATTTTCCGTCGATTACAAAATCACAAAGGTATGCATTTGGTCACTAAAACTAGGAGAATACGCGAAGTCAATAAAATAAAATAAAAACTAATAGTATAGTGTATAGTGTATAGTAGGTGGGGTGGATCACTTCACTATATAAAAGTAGAAATTTATCCTTAATTTTTAATCCTGCCTGGCTACAGATATACCAGAGCTAAACAAAATAGCTCAAGTGACGTATCCCTCGGAACAACTCAGGTGTTTATGATTTATTCACTTTAAGACGCGAGGACACACAATGCCGCTGTTCTGAGAGATAGTTTTGATTGATTATTTAATATATAATTCTTCTTATTATTATAATACTTTTAGTACGTAGAGATCATTTTTGTGATTGTACAAAGAAGTTTATAAAATTGCAAAATGTGGTATTCTTCTTTGCAGCAGAATCCGACCGCGACGATCAAGATAGGACAGTATTATCTGGCCTTGGTACCTATTCCTTGTTCACACAATCCTGGCGTGCAGCGGCAGCTATAGATAATGTCGCGTTTCGTTTTGTGATAGCTCTTCTCTGGTTGTCGAGATATTTACGAGCGCTGGTAGTGATTAAATGGTTTCAAATACTCGTATGTGTGATGAAGGTGTTGATACAACTTCCCTTCGATATTCAATATGACCATGGCGTGCAACGGCTACTTTGATAAATAACGAAATAAACCACAAAAATACATTCGTTAAAGTAGTTTTATTGTCATTCACGTAAACTTAAGACACAAATAAAGCCTTTACATTTACGCAATAAGAAAATTAGCCCATCACGCACGGGCCATCCTTAACTTATACGGCGGTACGTATAACCAATACGTCATTTGACGCAATAACGGTCAAACAATAAATATCCCTTTGCGCAGACAACACGCGTAAAGTAATATATGAAGTTAAGAATAAATAGGCAATTTAACGCGGCGCGCACGTTCGCCCGAATATTGTCGAATATTGCCGACGACTGGCGGATTTCCATATCGCGATCCGTGGGGTGCGTTTATTGAGTAAAAATTAAGTAGCGATGGCGGAAACGGTGACTATCAATTGGTTATATGGCCTTTTACATGTCGGGAACGTAAACATGGGATAGGATAGTGCAGAGAAGTGACAGTTTTGGTGGTATTTTAACATTGACACGTATCCGTTTTGAGTTAGCATGAGCGGAAATGTGGCTCTTCTTCAATTAAAAATTTAATTATGACGCTATAATTTCGCGTATGATTCAATTTGTAAAAGACGGATTGTGTAAAAGAGAACAGCACATGCTCTGATTAATTCAATTGGGTAATCTGAATAGCTTTGTCAAAATTGGTTTTGGCGTAGTTAATTGAATGTATTGATTAAATCTTATATAATATCATGTTAACACTTGAGTAAATAAATAAACTTCATATAATTTTCCATAGTTAATTGAATAAATAAATAAACTTTATATGCTTTTTCCACAATTAATCTTGTATATAAAGTCTAGTTATTTATTCAAGTGTGGTTGTATCGTGTTTCATCTTCTTACATGGAACAAAGTACAAATATATTCTTAATGGTTTTCCCTTCTTCTTGTAATGACTATTTTACATGTGTTTTACACTTATTAACAAATTTCATGATTCCACGTCAACTGTCCTTAGCATTTTCTTGATTGACATTCAGACAACAAATTGATCTTATAAGCGTTCCGTTTTTCTTGCGCTTTAATTTGAGAGCGTAACTGAGCATATGTTGTTTCTGGTATTGTTTATTCTTAACACTCAACATACTTTTCCCAAGCGATGTACAAGCATTGTTTTGTGCACGAGTGAGATATTCCCACCAACCCAAATTCTGTATCCTATTTTAAATAATGCTTACATGGAGGCAAACGAAGATAGATTATGGAGGAAAGCGCCATAGTCTCTTGGTGATAATCGACACCAATGAAAATCTACAAGGAGTTTACGAAGATGCCTCCTTTCCCATCCTCCCAATTGGCTTATTTATTCTTAAAAACACAAGTAGATGTTGCTGTAATATGAATTATTGTGTGACAGATACAACAATCAACTGGTATAGGCGCTGTCTCGTTTCCTGTGGTGTGTAATTACTCTGTGGCCTATTGGAGGAGGGAAGGAAAGGTGGGCAACGCATCTGCTTAACAATAATACGGATGTCTGTGGGCATAGTTTACCCCTCTATTTCATTTTGAAAATAAAATAAATTTAACAATTTAGGCAAAGGTAGTGCCATGCTACATTGGAGGAGGTACTGTCATGTATGGTCCATGACACTACATCCTCATATGCAACGGAATTGGGCCGGCACGACCGGGAAAGAACCTCTCGCTCACTTGATACGGGTGTAAAGTGACAACGTCGCTGTCGCGTATCGTACGGTTTGTGAGTAGTCGGTTTTTCCATCCATTCCATCAATTCGTCCCATTGGGGGATGATAGTAGGGCAATGTACATGCGTAGCAATCACGCTAATGTCCATGGGCGACGGAGGTCATCAAAAGGGTCCGATTGCTCCTTTGCACCCTTATGTTATAAACAAAAAAAAATTACCGTACCCACAATTGTTTTCTCTTTTACATTAGTAGAACTCAAAACCATGCTAAAATACATAGACGTCTGCTTAGTTGTTCAACTGAGTGGACATGTATCAAACAAAAATAACTTAAATTTAAAAACATGAAGTTATAAACGAGGGCTAACGAGCAGAGAAATATATAATGGCTACCAGCGTCCATAAACAGACTACTACTTTCGCTTGGAAATACTACTCAATTATTTACTTATTTTTAAACCTCCACAACTTATTTAAAATATTATAATTATGAACGAATGGCCTATAAATAATGTTAGTACCTAGTCAAACACCAAATATGAATTTGATATGGGTATCACTTTTCGTACACATAATTGGCGACAAGCTGCGAATGACATTGTGTCCAAAGGTGCTTTTTACAATTACCATAGTGTCATCCAAAAGGATAGGCCAAAAATATTAAGTACGTGATTACAATAAACACAAGTTCTTAATACTTAGTCTCCTGCAATATTATTTATAGCCCATCTAGGCTTGATACTTGGATCTTAAAGATCAAGACTGTTTGGATTGAGTAAAGTGTTACAGCAGGGGTGCGAGTTTGCGCGAAACGAAATGTGGCCTTAAAAATTTGGAACACAATCCGGCTATTTGTCTTTCCAACGTCTCTTATAAATCAAGGAATAAAGCAGCCAACAATGCTTCATGGCGGAAAAAAGAACACACATAAGACAAAGAAATAGTAAACAGACCTCTGTACATACATACATTATAAATGTTAGTGTTGCGTAAGAGATAGATTCGGCTATGTTTTGTTGTTCTTATATTTAATAGATTTTCTTGGCTGTTATTTCAAAGTTTAAATACCGCTATTAACATTTAAATAATCATAACTCTTGGCTTAAAAATATTTGGAGGCGTATTATCACCTACTACATAATTTGTGTAAGCCTTGTCATAGGCTTAATACATGTTATTGTACGTACATTTGATAACAAAGTAACAAAAATACCAATATGGTATTTTTGTTACTTTATTATCAAATGATGGTGAGTAAGTCGATAAATGATTTTTTAAATTTTAACAGCCAAATTAAAAGTGGAAGTTCACTTAACAGCAGCAATAGTAAAATGGTTTCGTCAAATCACTTTTAGTCTAAAAGCTTTACATCAATTAACTAATCCACAATCGATTCATGACACAGATTTTTTAACGTGAAAATTGTCCACATTTTTACAAATAAAATGTTATTTAAATTAATTTATTTATGCTCCACTTGCAGTTATTAAATTGTACTGTATATACAAATACGTGTGCGTTAAGATATATCGATGAACTTTTTAAAATGTACCATCATGTCTTGTACTGATAAGAAACAATAAAGCTTAAGATTGCCTTTCACCTTATATACCGCCATCCTTTAATTAAAAAACAACCTTTAAAGGCATGACATCTGCGCATCATTTGATTAGCATAAAAAGTTAAATTATGTACCTGTTCTACTTGTTCGCAGGATGAATTAGAGTACCCCGGTATCCATTTACGTTATGTGCTTAACAGAGTTATGTTGTCCGCGATACAACACTTAAAATACCTATCCGACACTTACAAGTGGATACATCTGTTTCGTTTGATTAAACGTGAACGTAATTCGTTATGTAGTCGATGTGTTTTGAGTGTCCGCTGCCATCTTTAACGAATAACAAAAATAACAATTATGAAGAGAAACATTTTTTTTATCATAAGTCATTTCGGTTGAGGTCGTGTTTTAAAAAGTTTTCACTCTCTTTTCTAGGGTTTCTTGAGAAATGGCTTTTAGTACAATTGATGGGCTATGTAACTCTTTGTACTATTAAGTTGTTAGAGACATGTGGTTTGACTGATAAAGGATCAGCGACGTCCGCAGGGCTGTGTACACAACAGACCTTGCAGTGACGTTTTATCAGTCCTTGAGAAGAATGTGGTCTTAAAGATCTAGTAAGATTTCTCTATAATCTATATTAAGTTATGTATCTATTCGTCAGGACTTATTATCATCAGATGAGGGCTCTTCTACTAATAATAATGATGTCGCCCTAACCGAAATTCGGATAAAGTGGCTATATCTATTGAGAAGAGCCATCTGCGTGGCATGCCCCATGCCGGTGGCACAAGCGTTTGTGCAGACACAAGTGCGCTCTATATTCTATTTCCTCATTCTCCTATCCCGATGGGTCGGTAATGTGACACGGCCGGAAAGAAAACTGGCGTAGGTCCGTCGATCGTACGACGAACGGGGCTGTAACACCGCTTCCAGACTCCGAAGAGCTGTTAGAAATTGAAAAATAATATCACTTTTTATTTGCTTCGACCCAGGATTCGAACTCACGTTTATGGCTGAACATGCTTATCACTAGACCACAAGGCAATCATTAAGTACTCTATGTGCCAATCCATCGCGTTTCTAGACACATGACTACCAAGAGTTAACACACTCATTTCCTTATCTATAATAATAAAAGCACTACAAATGTAAAATGTACCTCTGTCTTAGTTTAAAAATCCGTATTTGGCGGCCATTTTAATATCCCGACGTCATTATTTAACTCGCGTCACATCCGTCCGCACTACTCGACGTATTCGCAGAGTTATTACCATGTAACGCACTATATCACGGCCAATTTACGACAACCTGAATATGATAGATTTTCAATCCAGCCTCCATAATGTACGACAAAAAACGCTCCACTGTCAAAATAGAGAAATAAATAAACTTGTGACAACCAATTAATAACTCGTAAAGTGTCAGTGTTGAGGACGATAAAAACTTGCGCGGATAAAGGGGCATGGAAGGCGATCACAATGGACCGAGGAGAAAAACGCCTGTAAAAACCGATATCGACGATAAATTTCGACGGTTCCAAAACAAATCGCCCTTATTCATTACAAATATGACTTATTACCGATATAAAGTATAATGCACTTACGAATACACAGGTTCGTCAATACAGCACCGTTTTTAAAATAAAAACCGATTCCAGTCGAGCGAAAATTAAACCAATTAGTCACGTTCGATAAATAAATAAATTAAAATATTTTGAAATACTAAACGCTATGTTAGGGGTGATTACATAATTATGATTTATGTCCATGTATATAAATATTAAGTGTTTCTAGACTTCTTTGTGAATGTTACATAATTGAACATTAAAATATGTTGAGTTTTACATTATTCACTCATACATGGTTCGTTTCTATACATAATAAAATAAGTTTGTATTTGCGAATCATAGAGATTCTATAAATTTAATAGGTTAGAAGATTTTTTTTTATTTAATAATGGGCAAACAATATTCCAGTCAACACATAAGAATGTAGCGAATTTCATATGGCTACGTATTGTATTTCCTACCTAAATTTCTATGGATAACTTGGCCATCCTAATGATGATGATGAATTCTCCATCGAGTGAGAGAAAATGCAGATCAACTGCAATTCAGCAAAATCAATATCGATTTATTATATTATATATTAAACCTTTTCGTGTACTACACACACACACTTATTTAAATTTATGTGTTTACACCTCTGGACAGCTTGTGAAATTCCAGCTCGTGCATTGGTGCAGTGGTGGTGGTGGTAAGAAACCTGGCTAACCAATAAACTTTATCCTTTAAACATAAATCAAATTGCTATTGACATGCACTAATTAGCCTCTATCCACAGCTTAGCTGTGGAAGAAGGCTATAAAACAGTCTATAATGAAAGAAAAAGTCGAACCTCTTGCTCTGCATATCTTTAGACGTTATAACAGTAATATAATGTTAATTATGCTATCTATAAAACGGCAAATTTAACTTTATACAAGGTGAAGGTGGAATTTATGGCTCTCCAATCTCTTTTTCGTTAACCACAAATCACGCAGCTACTTTGAATGTAATTGAAAATACATTACGCAACCAAATTAAAGTGGGAAGTGGTACAAGTTAGGAAAGGGGGCGTCAGGTGGTACCCGCGACATCTCCCTACCCGCAGAATGTTTGGCATAAAATATCGTTTCAATTATTTACGTGAAAGATTTATGGCACTTAGAAAAGTGCGCTGTGAAAAAACTGCCAGCGACGTGTGTACGAAAACCGTTTTTCTCGGAAGAAACTTATAATGGGTATGAGTAGGGAAAGTTTTTGAATCTCTTTCCTATGGTAATTTGTTTTGGACGAGCTCACGCCCTGAGCATTGCGATCGTTGCTGTTATTAAATATTGTCAAGGTGTGAAACGGCTTTTAAAAATATGGTACCTACATGAGTTGCAATACGCATTACTGAGGTACTACAGTGTCTGCAATTATCGCCGTTTAAATTTAAACTTCCACTGATCGATGTAGGTCTATCTCAATTAATGATACGGCAAAATTTCTTATGATATATAGAAAATAAATAAGGGTATTTCTTTTCAAATTAATTGCCAACAACCCAAAAATTAAACTATATAATTTTCATAGTTTGAATAGACATTCAAGACATCTATTTATTTATCACTATTTATTTAGGAGTCCGCCCGGGCTTCGCACGGATATCTCTCGACATATGGCAAATATTCGTTGATTTGCAAAAATAGAAAAAATGCAAATTTGAAATTCGGCCCCGTAAACTTTGCACGTTACAATCACAACAAGCTCAACATATGACTGAACCACATCTGTCGGTACAGTTAGTGGTCAATAATTTCTGCAGCTTTTCTTTTGTGAAAGGGTTCACTTAAAAAAAAAACCACACATTTGGTTACATTATCGAGGTTTTCATGATGACTTTTTCATCAAAGACATTCAAATATTTCCTCTTTATAATGTTAGTATAGATATGCCTCCTACCCGGTGGACTGACGACTTGGTTAAGGTGGCGTTGAGCCGCTGGATGCAAGAGGCTCGTGGCTGTGACCTACGCTACTCTATGGGGGGGGGGGGCTATGGCCAACAGTGGATGTCGTCCGGTTGATGATGATGGTGATGATGCCCTTGATTAAATTTAATGAAGATATACAAAATGAGTTAGATTTTAGGGTTCCGCGTTAATAATGTATGATTAGTGATAATGAAATAAAACATGATCAAAAGACCATCAGGACCAGGAGATCAAAAGAAGATTAACACTGAATGATATACTACAAGCAAATGCTTGCCAGAAATTTTTCAGTAGCGAGCCACAAGCGACCAAACACTGGGCTCCGCGAGTTACTGCTTCACAACTACGACGTGGCCGCGCACACTGAGCTCAGGGCGAGGGACTTCGTGCACAGCACATAAGTCATAATCTTGGGCCACCCTCATTACTGCCTTGACCTGCACCGTGCTACTTCTTTAATATATAAATGTATATGTATATCACCGGAGGACGCGCTGACAGGTAAATGTGGTGTCTGCAGCTGAAACGAAAAAGTGTTTCAAAAGCCGGCTTAGACGAGTGACACTTTTTTTTTGAGGCTAATGGGCGGCATTTTAAAAAAGGGTTAATAGAAAAATATTTATCTATACAATGGATTTATTGTTACGCATAAGAAGTAATATAATCAACAACAACATACCATCACGCCAGTTCCCTAAAGGTAGGCAGAGAGAACGGAGCGCCACGTGTCAGTAATGCAATCACACTATTCTTTTAACTTAATCTTAATAAAGGCTCTATGCCAAAAATGCTGCATATATCAGCAGTTTAGACATAGAGCCATCATTAAGACTAAATCAAGATAAAGATCAAATGGCAAAACAACGTTTGAAGACTTATCACGTCCTTAAATGGTTACTACTGAGACTAGAAAAGGAAAATAAACCAGGATTACGTATTGTAGAAACAACTGGTTTATTATACTTACGGGATACTGCTCTAGGTATACGAGATGATATTTAATACGGGACAGATCACTAACCGTCGTTAATAATGAGTAGTGTGAAGATAGGAATGACCTGTAATAATTTAATGAACTACCTTTATTAATTATTATTATAGATTGCCTAAATAACAACAGCTACCACTATGATACGAATACAAAATATATGATACTTTTCAGCACCAGTCTAATCAGACTAAAAAGACACAAACGCCACCGTAATAGTATCAAATGAATCCGCGATACAATCGTGTGAAGTAATTAATTGAACCTTTCGCACTTCGTTCTGCATTTAATGTTACACGCTGCAACACACAATTATGTGTTAAGTCGTTCAGTTATATACAAGGCCTTATCAAGATCGTCAGGTATTATTAATAATAGTTGGCAATATTTCATAATGGTCTGGTTGCCATTTGTCAATATCAATGGTTATATATTATTATCGCACTGAGCGCGCTAGACGACGTTGATATATTAATAAAAACGACGTAAACGGTTCGTTTGATTTATATTATAATAATATTTATAAAAAAATTGCTAAGTTAATTGTATAATGTTTGTAGAAGTTGCTAAGTTTGTCCATTGCTCACGTATCGGTGTACAAATAGACTTGGACAAAATTTGGCACTATTGGAATATTTCTGGAGATTCTTTATTTTACCGATAGGTTCCTATATTGAATTCAAGTCTTGTCGTGGCGGTGGGGCTTAGTAACCTGGGGTGAACCCATTCGAAGCCAACTAAACCGAGGGGATCTTTGCACTCCTCTTATTAGAAATTAATATCTCTTATAATATTTAAAATACAGAAGGAGGAATCGCTCTCGGTACTCCTCCTGTAAGAGGAGGGGACCCAAGAGCAACAGGATGAGGCGCTTTTGCTCACGGGGCAAAAGGCGAAGATGGGAACCTCATTCCATTGAACTGTCTCAAGGTGTCTTGTAGTGCAAGGCAAACATATCTATGGAGGAGAGTTGGTCCCTTAGGGGGCTAACCAGCGGTCGAAGTGACCTTTGTAAACCGCATGAAGCACGCCAAAATAACTGCTTCACGTAGGTACTAAGTGAGCAAACGGTACCACTTTACTTTACTTGCGCTACGCCGATAATAACGCGCTGTAGTAATAGTACTAACTCCGACAAGAGGACTTGCATCTGTATAATACCTTCCACTATGCGGATACGCCAGCGAGTAGGAAGTCACTAATCTATATTCATATACAGTGAGCTGTTGTCCAAATAAAATAAAAGACTGATAAATTATACGATAACACTATTCCTGTAACAACGCGTATGATATTGTAGATCTCATAAAGCTCTACTGTGCATGTTTATTTTTCATTTACGAGCGGCTTTCCACCGATGAATGCCTTATTAAGTATGTTGATAGTAATTGAATTGTAAATGTTATACTATTTTTCTTTCACATCTACCACTCAGTTTGTGCAAACCTGCATACATTATAAAGATAAAGATATTTTATTTGCATAACACCTGTTTACAGGGTGGTAATAATGTTATATTAATATTAGTATCAACATGTTATTATTACTAGTGTGCAAATCAACGCTATAAACAATTAATATAACAATATTAATTGTTTATGTCGTTATTATTATAGTTCTAGAATTAAACAATTACAAATTCTTTGTACTAATGTCATAAGAGTGCAAAATTTAATTTGCAAAATATACTATTCGCCATTAGCTTAGTTTTGCAAATTTGTAGGTAAAGTCTCTTATTACGTCTATTTCGTGGAACATAGTCAGCCATTCTTGAAAAAAGGTAAGCATTGTTTTTTACAAATACAACTAATTCAAGCAGACACAGTGAATATTATGTATCATTTAATCAATGTTGTTCTCTTATATTATTCTTACTTTTACTATCTCAGCTATAATAATAATATAAATGTTATTTATTGGAATATTTAGGTACATAATTGCTTTATATTATTTTATTTACGTAATAAAATCAAAAGTAAGTTACAACAATATTCTCCCTCAACATTTAGAAGTAATACTCAGTAGTAAATAGTAAAAAATATGCAAAAAAATAGAGTTCTTGCTCACCTACCTACGTAATAATTCTGCTACTTTGAGCGTGTATTTAAAAAAGATCCAATATTATTAAAACCTTTTACTCCTCAGTAGTTATTGAAGAGTAAAATGTTTTAATAATAAACGAGTTCGTTGGGCTCTAACTGGATTATATACAAGGTATCTCTTACGAGTAGGTATTACATCAAAGGTCGATACAAAAGCTGGTTGCTTCAGAATGTGAAGTTTTAAAGAGTAAATTTATCATCTTCATTTTGTTTAAGTGTACTCACAAAATCTTTTTTACCTATAACCGAAACGGTGACACTTGAGAGAAAAATAATGATTATTCATTTGTACATAATTGCATTATATACTATTTTTATATGCGTAACTTAATGGCACAGCTTGGTCATGGCTGATAAAGCCAAAAACTGCAAATATATTACATTACAGACTCAAATTGAGAGGGACGTAAAATGTTTAATCTAATCTTCTATAATTCGTTTTCACGAAGTTATAAAATTCGAAGTTAGGTACTATAGTAGAAATTACACACCTAAGTTCAAAAAGTTTTTTCTTTAAATAATATTTTAAAATCTTTTAAGCGTGAAATGGTTGAAATACGTAATTTATCCCTTTACACCCACTTTACGCCTGCGTGATAATCTTCAGTAAAAATTTAATTGAATGTTAGAATGGGAGCAGATGGGCCTGTACATTGTACGCCCTAAACGGAATCTCTTTGTATTGCCTCATGAAAAATTTGCTATTTCACAGATATTTCTTAAGGGATTATCGTTTCCAAGAAATAAAAAACATTTCTCAAAATGTTTTATCGTGTTATAATTCAACAAAAACTGTGATGGAAAAGTTATATGTAACATGTGGCGAGTTTATATATGTAATATATATATACGTCGGTAAGACTTGGCGTCTTGCAGGCGCGTTGCCGGCCTTTAAGGAATAGGTACGCTCTTTGCTTAAAGACCTCTAAGTCGTATCCTATATTAGGGCGGATAAATTAAAAGTGAAATTTGGCTCAATGGGAGGAGAAGTAAAGGAAGGAAACCCATATACTTGACAGTAATGCAGATATCTATGGGCTCTGGTATTCACTAAAAGGCTCTGACTGCCCGTTTGTTCCCTTTAAAAATATGATTATTATTTCGGATGACATTTCACACCAGAACTTCTACCAAATTAATAAAATTATTAATTTTGACTTACACATGCACATTGTGCCTCATAAACATGTGAAGTAAGTAAGTGTGTGAAGACGGTGTGGTACAGATGAAATTTTGTTTTTTCCATACAATAAAAAAGAAAATAAAGTGGAACTACTTCGACTTACGCAATGGTGACTGGACAAGTCACCATTGCGTAAGTGAGATCCCAGGAATTACAAGTGTCTATTAAATAAGTGTTTGTAGAAGGTAGTTCCATGCTGCATAGGAGGAGGTAGTGCCATGCATGGTGCATCACACTACATCCTCCTATGCAACGGAATTGGGCCGGCACGACCGGGAAGGTAGGTCTAGCTCACTTGATGATAGAGTGACACCTGCGGTGTCGCGTTTCATGCGGTTTGTTAGTAGCCGGTGGCCCGTAAGGGGGGGGGGGCGAGGTGAAAAGGAGAGCAATGCATCGGCATAATTATGCTGATGTTCATGGGCGTCGGTAGTCGTTGAAAGGCTCCGATTGCTCGTTTCTCCCTTGTATAATATATAAATATATAAAAATAATAACAATCTTCGCTTCTTCCTCATTTGCTGATCCTATCTTTAATTGAACGCCGAAATAGCCTATTATTTATATTCTTTTTCACCCAGATTTATGCATCGATTATACTTTTATAAGTATAGGCAAACAACCATTTTTAGCCTTCTGCTGAAATCCTATCAACGGCCATGAACCACGTCACGTGCAGAGATTACGCAGATGTGTTGCCTCAGTGATACTTTGGACATCCTGACTTATCATATTACAGGGTGGCAAACGAGCAATCACAATGGGCTACTCACTCAATTTACGATGGTATCACGAGAGGCGTTAGCCCAAGTAATGATGACATTACCTGATACGTCAATCGGAGTTTCACAAGCTGCAGGATACAGGTAGACACAAGGTGATGATGTATTAAATGAATTCCCAGCTAAAGCTTGTTGTAGCTATCAAAAAGAAAATCCACGGGTGCTTAATAATTTGTTAATGATAAATAAACTCATAAATCGGTTGGAGCGCGCGCGAATTTGTTTGCAGCAGATTCACATTTAAGATATCACTGCCGCTTTGTCGCTAATCTCCTAACAACTTTGAAACGAAAATTTTAAATCCACAGCACTTAAAATGAACGAAAAACTTGAAACGGACCCTCCATTTCAAGTTTTTCGTTCATGTTTTTTATATCATATTATGAAGAAAAATGCCGTTTATACGTTTCTTTGTAATGAATTATATCAGCAATCATTAAAGGATATTTAAAAATTGTGTGATTATATTTTACTTACGAGAATATATATTAGTCTGAGATATCTCATAAAACCGAAAAAGGAACAATAATAACATAAATATTAAAATATAGGTACCCACTTTTCTTTAAGCTCTTCACTATAAGTAGCTTCATATTCTTTTAGATATATTAAATTGAGACACAGACTATATAAGAAGCTGATAACATATTTTATAAATACCATGGTGGAAAAAATACAAATTACATAATTACTGTAGTTGACTTTTGACGCCTTTCAATCTGACTATCTAAAGCTTCCACACTTCTGGATGAGGCAGCAACATTTTAGTTAATTTACCATGCTCACCTGCCCAGCAGGTTTATTAGCAATTGTTATTAGCAATACGTACAAGGGTACAAAATATCTTTCTTGTAGTGAAATATACTTTCATAAATAATTACCAAAATATTATCATAAAAATTTTGCCAAGCTTCTAAATCTACACGCCCTAACTTTAAAAGACGTAAGTCAATCGCAACTCTAAATCTACTATAGTCACTGGATGTATCATTGTATACAAATGTACCTCACGGCAGTCCGTAAGATACATTTATTCACAACATTAATTTTCTGCTGTCTTAGAATTTGGACGTGAAGCATAACAAACTTGTCTCTACTTAACATTTGAAAACTTTTGAGGACTTGGCAGGGGCTCTAGCAGGCCCCGAGATTACACACCTACTTACCAGGAGTAAGCACGCGTACAATTTTTTCGCTTAATATGCAAATATGCATGAGGCAGGCAAAGTGCTGCGACCGTCACTTGCAATGTAAATTAAACTGTTCAATAACTTTTTTTATTGTTCATGGTATAAATGAGAGTAACAGGAGTTCGCTCATCTTGGCGTTCATTGAAAGATGCCAGTGATGAATGATGATGATGGTGATTGTATATGAGGGCAAACGAGCAGTCGTAGTTTTTCTATGACAACCCCCAAACATTTCCCTTATAAAGATGCGTCACCCTGTCGGTCTCCATATCTCCTATCACCTACCGGTTATTTACAAACCGCACGAAACGATAGAGCTTCCTATCACTTTACGGCGGCATCATGTGAGCGACGAGCACCTCCCCGGTCGTGTAGGTCCAATTCAGCTGCAATGTAGTATGATACTCACAATTTATTATTTACAAAAAATATTTCATTAATTTAAGACTAGCTAGAACATGCGTTACATATTAAGAGACGCGTACGACGCATGAAGTCACTAAGGAGAATATATTGAGGTGTTTGACGTCTTTGACCGGTGGTTCGTGAACCGACCAAAGACAACAGAGTACTGTTCCCTAATATAATCAATAGTTATTGCAGACCTGCAGACTTGTGGTAGTCTTCATCATAATAATCAGGATTTATCGGATCTATTCCTGTACCAAGATTTTTATTATACTGACTCACATTTTGGATATTAGGAAGTGATGCATCTCACCTGAAAAGCCTCTAAATCTCAGGAGTTACTGACAACGAGTACTCTCGGCTCTCAAACAAAACGTGTAAGAAACTCTAATTTATTTATAATTTATTTTGTTAACTCTAGATTTAAAACAGTTGTACCTTTTTTAAAAATAAATTACAAATCTAAACTGAAGAAACGCCTATTAGTAAGCAGTTTAATTGTAGTTTTATAATAATTTTGCGCCTCAGCATTTCGAAATTCATTCACATTTCAAATGAGGGATTCCTGAAAGACGAATTACGAAAGCTTAGCATCCTTGCGCCCTTTCGGAGGCATTATGCTTAGGCACGTACTTGAATGTTTTCACGTATACCCCCTCTCATCTTGGGACCAACCCCAAATATAATATATGTAGCAAACTTTACATATATTTGTACCGTAAATCCACTTAAAATATTGTTCTCTAAATATTGCTCTATTTTTGTCTGTTGACTCTAAATTTAAGTCCGGAATTTAATGAATGTTAATGTCAAGTCGGATTCGCGCTTTGCAATTGGTTTAACTGCGCACGGAATTTGTGTTCTGTACTGTTTATAATGTATATTGATCGTGTTACAAGGTTTAGTAAGAGGTAGTGTCATGTATACTGCATGATACTACATCCACCTATGCAAGGGTATTGGGCCGGCACGACAGAGGAAGTACCTCTCGCTCACATAATACTGCCGTGAAGCGACATCTTCAGTGTCGTGATTCGTGCGGTTTTTGGGTAGCCGGTCACCCATGGGAGGGAGGAGGGTAAAGCATGGGCATAGTAATTATGTGGATGTTCATGGACGTCGGTAGATGTAAAAAGGCTCCGATTTCTCGTTCGCCCACCTATTCTATAAAAAAGTGGCAAAAAATATATTGACCGCTACCAGTAGTACACTTAAACTAGTACTACTACTAGCAAAATGATGTCACTAGCAATAGTAAATTTTATATGTACCCTGTGAGCGTATAATTTATGTTGTTGGCCAGTAAAGATAAAAATTGGATGTTAAAATTTGATTATATTTTTAATTTAGACTAATTATTAATATTATCATTGCAACACTGCCGCATAGGACTGCTTTGGGTCCAGTCTAGATATTTTGACTTTAAGTAAGATGTTTATTATGTGTCTGTAATATACTCGAAGAAAAAGTTCCAAACCATTTTGCATATCTTCATGCACGAATGGATGATTCTGAAGATTGGTACAGTTGAAAATTATAATAATTATAATTGTAGAATTAAAATTATAATTATAATAAGATGTGCAGAAATCTAATATTATAATACAATAGATTTTATTATTTTATTAAATACGTGCATACCACGTCACGTACACAATACTTAAACTTCCAGGCGATCACTTAATCTTAGATCACTTAATACATGATCTAAGCTAATATATTATTTTACTTTTACCTACTTAGGTTTATTTACATCCATCTCCCTTGTCACTTGTGAATATGGACCGGTGAAGACTCACGGTGATGGATGAACCGTTATAATAACTACTTTGTACAGAACACTTTATAATTACCTGTAGACTGTAATGTCAGAAATTACTACAACCAAATTGGAAAAAAGCAATTACTTTGCTATTTAAAGCGAAGCACGATTTCACGAGAAAAATTTGAGGAAAAAAATTGAGATTTACCGTGTCCCCGCGAGAAATATGGCGAACAATTCATATTTGAAAATGGCCAGGCTTTACTCGCATTTGACATGGCGTATGAATTGATATTTATAAGGAGGGACAAGAATGCTTCGCACGTTTAGAGGGATTCTCTTTATTGCGGCATCTAGCCCGTAGGGCGGGCTGGTTCCTGTCTTGCCCCAGGTTATTATGAAATATACCTACTCTGTGCAACTTCAGAACGTCGAAGGTATATTTATTGGGAAGCCAACGGAGGAATTATCGACGTGGTCGGATGTAAGGGAAGCCATTACTATCCCTTTTATTGGTTTAATATTTAATTTTGGGACTTTTTCTAGTCTTCCACGTTAGAAGTAAAATATAAATCGTCGAATTACAACGTATTATAGAGGAGGACGGATATTGAAAAGGTATTATAAATGATTCTGTAAAGTGTATTATTATGAATTTGGTAAAGTACCTACATCGCTACATTTTTTTTGACTGAAGATCCCAGACGTCTTTTACGATCCTTTGCTATTTACAAATTAACTGAACCGATTAAGTTGCAAATGTTGCATGAAAATCTCGACTTACTCAATGTATTGATTTAAAGGTAATGAAAAAGGTCTTAGCCTTTTGACGACTACAGAGGCCCATGCGTGACCGCATTACCTCGGTCAAGCACAGGCACTCACAAACCGCATGAAAAGAGCTGTCACTTTACAGCGGTATAATGTGAGCGAAAGGGTGAGGTACGCTTGTCGTGCCAGCCTAATTCAGGCGCAATGTAGCATTGCATTACCAGTGACTAGCCATCATCATGATGATTATTGTTATTATGAATAAGTTCCCATCAAGTAACATGGTGTACCTATCCATCACTACCACAAGCGTACATGGATTTGTCCTCGCTGACGATTAAGGTATCTACCTTAATCGCCAGCGAGGACAAATCCAAATTGTTTATTTCGCTTTTTGTCTCATTTCTGTTCGATGCAAGTACGACCTCCAAAATCCGCACTCTTGAAATTTATTGAAGTGTCCAGCGAGAGTGAACATATTTTGCTTGCAACAAACGCAACACTACACACACAATAGTTACAAAAATATAATCATATTGAACGCTTAGTTTATTTTTCACTTCGCTAATGAATAAGTTAATTTTGTCTCTTTCGAAGGAGGTCCAGTAAATCTCGGGGCGTTAATAAATTATTGTGATCGGCTGCAAGTTTCAGGACGGGTCAGAGGTATTTGGCCGATGTGGGGGTAGCCGCAATTATAGGACACGCATACAGTTGTACTAGATAGTGGATAAATAAAAAAAAAACGTATTAAAATACTCGCCTACTTTTTATGATTAAAGATTTTCTTAAATTTAATTCTAAAGAAATAAACTTATTTAAATATGTAACATTGATTAAATGGGAACACTTTTATGTTTTCGATTTTGAAGGTAATTTAGTTTAGTTTATTATCTTTGTCATTTTCCGAAATAATCATTGAAATAAAAAGTTGTCATGATATTTTACAATAGCATAAATCAGACATACCGAAAATATACCTATAATGTAAATAACTCTATGTTTAATTTAAAATTCAGATAAATAAACGTTATTCTTTTTATTTGAAGTTTAAAAATCGAATTTTAATTATGTATATTTTATTTTACAATACACATACTCGATTACTTCGATTTTTAAACGATGATCTTAAGACACGTTACAATTTTAATTAAAAGTCGCCAAAATATATATCACGGCGTTAGCGTATCCAGTAATAGTGTTTAGTGGGGCAGCGTCACCCGCACACAGTAGATAAAGTAAAGGCCCGGGGCACCGTCACCCGCCCTGATTTATGCAGCAGCCCTTATCCAAGATTACGATGACCGCGATCCACTTGCTTAGTTTAATTGTCGCATAGATTCACAATATAGATATATTTTAGTTCCGTAATCTTATAAAATATATTCTTGTGTGGCATAACGGCGTATTGGCTCACCGTAGGTGATGTAAGTAATATCATTGAAATTATCATGTCCACTAATCTGACCACAGAAACTAGATTAAGTACATACATAGGCATACATTTTTTTTATTGGTGAAACATTGATGGGGTTAAACACAAATTTAACTGGAAAAATGTCTCTTTTGGCTAGTGTCTAGTGAAAACTATACACAAAACATAATTCGTAACAGACTAAATAAAACGTTTCTATATTAAAGATTGTTTCCCATTTGAAGTCCCACACAGTCTTCTAATGTCACTCAGAGAAAGTGGCACTGCCTAAATGCATTTCTCCGAAAACAAATCATGTTTGAATTTGAAGATAGAATCTGTTATTATAAAAAAAAATTAGCAACGAAGTAATTTCCAACGACTTTCCAAATTCAAAATAAGAATAATGTGTTTGAATTTGATTATAAAGATCCGCTTGGATTTATGGACGGTATGTTCCAAAGGGTGTGTATTTATTAAAATGCTAATTTTCCTTCTCTCCTCCACCTCGGCTTTAGGCGCTTCGCTATCGGGCACCCGCACGCTTTGTATACAGCCTGTAGATTTATTTCATACGCTTTATAGTAAACTAAGGGAACTCGAAGAAAACTCGAATTGTTATTTTGTGATCGTGATTTGAAGTTGGTCAACAGCAACTGTTGCAATAATCAGATCATTTCAGCGGTGGGCCGTTACAATCGAGGAGGTACCTCTCGTTCACATGATACGCCATAAAGTGACATTTTCAGTGTCGTGTCCCGTGCGATTCGTGAGAAGACAGTGGCCAAATGGAGAAGAAGATAGTAGGGCAAAACATCAGCATAGTAATGATGCGGATGATAATTTATATATTATTTTGCTGAGCTTTAAAATTAATGTATTACTGTGTCATTAGATCGGTATGACCCTAGTGCTAGGTACGTCGTACTCGCTCACGATTTCTTTTGTATACAGCATAAGGGGGCAAAGGAGAAATTGGAGTTTTTAGATGACTAGCGACGCCAATGTGCCGACACAACCGCACGAAATTCAACAGCGACGCTGTCATTTTACGCCGGTTTTAAGTGAGCGAGAGGAAGATGTAGTGCCATGCACCATTCATGGCACTACCTAGTCCTATGTAGCATGGTACTACCTCCTTCTACCTTCCTTTAAGGGCATCAGGTATGTTGTCGTGTTCCGTGGTGTACCTTACTGGGAGATGGGACGATGAAAGGCAACGCATTAGCATAATTTTTGGTTATGTTGATGATTATGGGCCACAGAAAGCTCTCACACCTGCACGAAAAGTAACGTAGCTGCCACTTTGTCGGTATACGCGTGAACGAGAGGTGTCTTACTTGATGGTTACCTTTACCATGCCTTTGTCTATCGGTGGGTCGATAAAGGCTGATAATATTGTTAAATTTATTTTAGACATACGTTTTACATACTGTGGATGATGCAAATGCAATGAGGGAAATTCGTATAAATTTTGAGAATAATTTAATAAAAGCTGGGAACATTTAAAGATGTTCTTACTCCTTGTTTTGGTCGAAGATATTATTGACAACTAGCGACCTGCAGTGGCCTCGCTTGTATATGGCACAGGCCGGATTGTTTCCTTCACAAATTATGCACCGAAACCTTCCTCTGAATCATTTTATCCATTGGTGAAAACTACATTAAAATCTGTTCAGAAAATGTTCAGAAAATCCATCACACTCATGTACAGACTAACAGCCTTTGGGGAGTTTGACTCAAAATATGAATAGATTATATACTGACAACATAGCCGATATCTTTATTTTAGTGTTATAGTATAGTTGTTCATAAGTCCACGCTGAAAATGTGATATTAAAATATTGCTGGAGCAAAGTCACATAGCTCGAGAAGACGGAAAATGGCAAGAAGAAAAACAATCTTTGGTAGAGGTTTTCCGATAAATATTGTTTTAAATGAATATTAAACCAAATTAGTTAAAATAAATAGGTAGGCATATTGGCATCCAACGAAGAGATCATTCTCGACTGGAAATGTTAATATAGATTTTTGTCTTTTAGGCTCATGTTTTGTAATTTCCTAAGTAAATTCGTTAGTTGAAATCAATGGAGGCCTCCATTAAATTACCGTGAAAGACTCACTAAACCGTATAGTACTTAATAACCACGATAAAATCGGTTAAAGTAGTTTCTTTATAATGTAGTATATTCGCGTAAACCTAGGAAATTATTACAGTCAAAGACTTACTGTTTTTACAGCATATGAGACAAACCCTCCCTACAATGGTCTACTCAAAACTCACACTAAACTCGACAGCACAGCTGTTGTCATGTTGGCGATAGATACCACCCCGCTCGTACCACTACCGATTAATAAAAATAATGGCTGCCTCTTGCGCGTTCTAGTTCCGTTACAATGGTACTGACAAATTCACCGCTTAAAGAGCCACGGGAGGGAAACACGGGGGCAGAGAAACGCAAATTCAATCATGGTAGATTAGAGGTCCCTTAATATTTTAATGTTTGACCAGCGCCCGCTAACGTGAAATCGATTCGCAGGACCCTCAAAACAAAATATATAATGTACCATACATCACATCTCGACTAATTGGGGTCGCTTTATATGGCTTACCGACGTAAGTACGTAATTTATTTCCTGTAAGAGTGCTTTCGGTACTATCTGCCCGTTACACAGAGGAAACATTGGTGAAAAGTAATTTTAAGTGTATTCTCTGATTAATCGGATAACGTTGTCATGTAAAAAAAATATAGAATTTCCTGTACAGATTTTATTCAATAATATTTTTTTGCCTACAAAAATTGAATACATTTCAGCGAAATGTGGGTACATTGCTAATGATAATTTGTGTACGTCTACACGTTCGCTGTCGATAGGTTTTAATATCTTTTAGGTACCAACTACTAAAACCTACTAACAACAAATTTGTCAATCACATAGCATAGAAGATAAAATATATAGCTAACATAATACGCAGATGCATCTCATGAGTACCTAGATACAAAATTGTACTATAATACAAGCTGGTGCCCGCGGCTTTCTTCGATTATGACAAAAAATATATAATTTGTGTCCCTGTAATTCCTTTTTTTTGCTTGTAATTTTCTGTCCTTGTAATTCCCCCCTGAAGAAAAATTATCACTTCTTTTTCAGATGTTCCAGTTTTCAAAATAAAATCCCTATATATCGCCCAGGCTTATTACCTAACAACAATATAGTTCTGTTCAAATTCGTCCCTTCGTTAGAGATTAGCGTGTACAAACAGACAAACATATAGACAACTTTTCTTCAAATTTTTTGTACACTACCTTTTATCACCCTATTTTTATTATTTTTTAAAGATTATTTAATTATTAGATTAACATACACATTATATTTATTACTTTGTTGTACTAGGTGGATTGAAAAGTACTCGGCCTAACACAGATTCATTAAATACTAAAAATAAGATCTATCCACATTACTAAGTTCAGTTCAGACTAGTTAATTGTATGTAGGTCGAAACGTGTGCGATAATTAGTTGTGATTTTATATTTTTTTAACAAAGCAATCGGACATAGTTTCTGCAAATCGAGCAGCGTGCCGTCGTTAAGTAACTCCATAAGAAGGGGCTATCACCGAAAGCCATCCATGATGATACTGTCAGTACTTTAGGATATTCTGCACTGTCTCATTCATCCGTCAAAAAATGGATTGCAGAATTCAAGCGCGGTAGAGAGAGTGTGAAATATGAGCCCCGCTTTGGAAGGCCTCCGACGTCCATTACTGACGAAAATATTAAAAAAGCACTCGATTTAATTATGTAAGACCGCAGATTAAAAATAAGAAAGATAGCCGAGATTATAGGCATTTGTTATGAACGAACTCAAAACGAATTGGGTTACCACAAGGTGTCTGCGAGGTGAGTTCCGCGACTGCTCTCACTTGAACAAAAAAGGGCGAGATTGACTATTTCACTGGACTGTTTGGAATTATTTGATGATTTTTTGAATCGGTTTGTTTTATATGTTTGAAAAAAAATCAGGTGCCGTGATGGTTAAATATCTAAAGTAAATTTTAACTTATTTAAGTTGTTGTGTAGCTCAACGGGCTATTGATCGTGCTATGTTGGGTGTTTCTATGTGTGACAGAATTCGTAACGAAGTCATAAGGCTAAGAACTAAAGTATCCGCTATCACGTGACGAATAAGCTCGCTGAAGTGGAAGTGGGCTGGTCACACACTCAGAAGAACCGATGGCAGACGCCGAGTAAGGTTCTGGGGTGGAGGCCGCGCTTAGGGAAACGAGGTGTTGGATGATCGTTCACCAGCTGGAAGACGACCTCCGTGCAGTAGCTGGTCCGGGATGGATAAATAATGTGAGTATCCTTCGACGCATGGCCCTCCGTAACCTAATGCTCACGGTAATACTTAAGCGTGGACGCCACTAAGGGTCCTTCAAAATAGTTTGTAAATATAAAAAGTGTAATGGCGTGTGTGAGTGAATTACCTGATTAGAAACAAAATGATGTCTTACGTTTATTACTCCTAACTCTATATTTTAATTATACTTTTGATACGTAAATATTAATTACGGCCGAGACAAAAATATTCACTATAATCGTCCCCTATATAACTTTTCCCACATTATGCCCATATAATCGCTCAATTTTTGACTCTTTCCTCGAAACATACCACAGAGATTGTATGTGATTGAAAAACCTATTTAAATATAAAAAAATACATATCAGATCCAAGTAGTGTAAAGTAATGTAACACAGCATCAAGCAAGCGATCTCTACGCCTTAATTCTGACAATATAATTAAAAAGTCCATTGATTTGCATATGCTCACATTTAATTATTTTAGACTTTATATTGACACAATAAGGTTGAAACAAAGGCGTTTTAACATAATACATCCTAAGGCAACACGCGAACAACCAACCATCTTATTATTATAAGAGAAATAAAACTAATGTAAGACTTCGTTTAACATGCAAATTTGAGAGTGACCACGACAGAATGAGCGTCGGTACTTAATTACCGGCTTAATCGTTCAATCGCTGTGTCAGCTGCGGTAAATGAAATTCGGTACGCACCATGTTGAGCCGTAACCAAAATAAATATTGTGATAAATGGTATATTTAATATTTTGTATGCTTTGATATGGTTTATCAAGTAGGTAATAAAGGTAGTGCCGTGCTGTATTGCTGTCGAATTGGGCCGGTATGACAGAGGATTTCTGGCTCACATGACACTGTCGACAGCTATTCTATCGCATATCATGCGTTTAAAGAGTAACTGGTAGTCCCTGGAGGCGAGGATGAAAGGAAGGCAATGCATCTACATGACAATAATTTTCTTACGCGTTGGTCAGCTATACTGGGGCGTTTGGAACGGCTCCTGAGGAGCTGATAGCACATTGGACGGGAGGAGAAAAGAAGAGTAATGTACTTGCAAGACTATTATGTTGATGTCTATAGCCACCGGTAGTCATCTCAAAGCTCCGAATTCTCGTTAGCATATACTGTAAAAAAAAAAAATCATCATACGCTGTGCCAGCCTCGGTAAATTAAATTCGGTACGTATCATGTTGAGTGGTAACCAGAATAAATATTATCATAAATGTTATAAATAATGTTTTGTATGCCTTCATAGTTTTTGAAGTAACGAAGCTGGTGCCTGCGATTTCGTCTGCGCACATAATATCTTTATAAATTGTAGCCGATGTGTTATTCTGATGTATGAGCTATATTATTGTGAAGTACCATTGGAAACCATTCAGTAGTTTACGTGATAGAGTAACAAACATCCATCCATACTTTATTTATAGCATAAGGGAACAAACGAGAAAAGTGAAAATTCAATATTTATGAATCTTTGTACTTTTCGTAACATAATGAGACAGTAGCTACTGATTGAATTTAAAGCAATAAATACTTTACATTAGTTTATCGCTTAGTTAGTAATGTTTGTAGTATTGTTGGGATCCTAGTGATGTCCAGAGAATCAAGTATAGTATTGTATTGTATGTATTGTAAGAAAAAAAATTATAACAACACGATCGTGGAATATGTAGGTGGGCCATCCCTCGTCGCCGTATCCCTGTTAGGTTATATGTAGGTGGGCCATCCCTCGTCGCCGTATCCCTGTTAGGTTATATGTAGGTGGGCCATCCCTCGTCGTCGTATCCCTGTTAGGTTATTGGAAAACTCGTAAGCAGTTCCAAAATGCGACACGGTGATCACCAGGCGACGCTCTTATGTGTCCGCTATGGGTACGTTCCGTTCGACGACACAGCAATGACTGTGCCTGCTCAAATTTAAAAATCATAAAATTTAGAACTTATCAATAATACATCGGGCATTGTACAATTGAAATTCAAAACAAACACATGAAACGTCCACGCCGTCTGCAGCGATGATGTCGGAGTGGAAAATCACCACGTAATGAACCATTTGGCAGCCGCGCGATGTTCGTTAAATCAGGAACGTTTTCACGTGCGATGAATTAGGTTTTACTATATGATGCAACACACAAAAACGCTAATAGCTGCTACGAAAGGAGTTGTTAATTATGTGAGGGCTACATGAAAATAATGATTTTGAAATAATTAGTAAGAGGTAGTGCCGTGCTGCAATGAGGCGGAATTGGACTGTAAAGTGACAACGTTGGTATCGTGTTTCGTGCGGTTTATGAGGTGGCCCATTGGAGGGAATGAGTAAAGGTGGACAACGAATTTGTATAATTATTATGCGGATGTAAATGGGCGTAAGTAGCTATCAAAAGGCTCCAATCGCTAGTTTGTCCCCCTATAATAAAAAAATATTTATATTATGGTATGGTTTGGTACGTATGTAAAATACGGGTGGTATATAAAACTCCTTAGTTAACTTATCTCTTACTTGATGCTTAATTAATTCGTATTTAAAACATTTCGTTTCCAAGTTTATAATATAAAATATAATACCTGCATTACTCTAATTAACGGGATTTTATAATCAAATTCGGCGTGGACATTTCAATATATTCGTGAAAATATTCATAAATACAGCTCCCAAAACCTAACTAAATGAATCTGGTTCTGTCAGCGCAAACAATAACTGGAAGCATGACAAATGTACTGAGTTCGATATATGGCTTATTATTTTATAGTTTTTATTATCTTGTTCATAACTAACCTATAAAGACTGATTTATTTGATTAAGAGACGAGACAAAAACAATTAACAGCTCTACAAACAGGGGCTGAATAGTCTAACGTCTCTTTTTTATTTAGGAAAAGTATGCTTGTAAAATTATTCTTCTTTGTATTATGAATATCATTTAGAATATTTAAATAACCTTTTTTGCCTTGTAGGCAACATTATAAGTGAGTATTTGTTATATTTCAGTTTCGTATTGAGTGAGCCTTTACAGTGAGGTATATGTTGCTATATATACCTGAGATCGCCTGAGTTATAGGCAACTAAATGTTTATTACCTTAACTTTCTTGGAAGTACATTAAGGCACATCACTCGATACTATAAGTAACAAATTATAAATTAATTGAAAACTTTTACCTCACACAACTTGCGCAGGAGCAAGATGATAAATTATAACTACAACCAGTTATACGCTTCTGGGATTACAATGCCTTTTATGAGGCTTATGATTATGTGTTTGTTGAGCCTATTATGACTATCCCTTAGTTTTGAAGAGCCAGACTTCCAAACGACGTTACATAGAGGCTACTATTTTACAAAAATAAGGTTCTTATAAGAATAACAATAATATGTGGATATATCACGCCATATTAGCCTAGCCCTGTACTGGAGAGGTACACTGCTCATAGACTCATCAAAAACTTAGTGAATAATGTGATTACACGTTATTCACTAAGTCCATGAAATAAAACGCAGAAATTACGCAAACGCAGTCCCGTCCGCAATGTTAATATTCATTATATTTCTAAAAGTAAAGCAATTCCTATAGACCGCAAATAACTTTTCTACCGAATTTATTACAGGGCAATCCATTTCTACCTCTGAAACGAGAGTTTGCCAATTATTCTATCTGCACGTCGAAGAATCCCGCCTGCTCTGATATAATATAACTACCTACTTGACCGAAATGAAAATAATCAAAACTTTTCTCATAAAAATCTGAAACAAAAATACATTATTCATACGCGAAACACTGCCTTACTATGATACATATAAACGAGACCCCTATTTCATACTGTAAATAAATTGTAACACATCAATACTTCACATATTTATACGTACTTTAATGAATTTATGTAGATAATTTTACGTAATAATAACTAAATATACATAAATCTTCCATAAATAAAATATTTGACACTGCTAAAATATGTTGCAAACTTATTTATTGAAAGTGTATCATAAGTTTAAAAGATTTGCTTAAATAAATATCATTGTATAGGAATAAAACTGAAAGATACAAAGAAATGTAAAAGTGCAACGTTTTCGAAAATCTAAATTCGTCGGCACGTCCTCTGCTAGAGTCTGCATTGCCGGTTTTGTCGCAGATTTATTCGAACTCTATCAAAGAAAAGTTTCAGCTCGCTGGCAACCCGCTAGGCGCCGTGACAACCTCTCCTACATTAAGGAGTTTATACAATGCCTTTAGTCTGATTTGAAATTTTACTTTTCAATATTGTTTTTTGGGTTGCTGATTTATTGCTCTTCCCATTCATTATAAATGCTGAATTACCAGCAATAGCATGAACGTTCGCAATGATACACAGTTATGTTGGAACATATCATAGTTATTATATTATATATTTACTTTGTGATGTAGTCATATATTGTTGCCACAACTCCATCTTTCCAGATGTACCATCTACTATACTGGATGCTTGTAGTAAGAATTCTACCATGACCGTCATATTAACGTAGGGGGGGGTTTGTCAGGCACTTGAATTTTCTTTCTGTTAGCCTGTAAATGGGTTACGGAAGAGGGAAGAAGGAAGGCGGGTAACAGCTAGTTTTTTTTATAGCAGAGTGGGACGAACGAGTTGTCAGCATAATCACTATGGCGGTGCGTTGTCCAATATGTCCCAATGGGCCACCGGGTACTCACAGACCGCACAAAACACGACACTGAAAATATCACTTTACGCCGGTACTGAGTGACCTAGTGATACATCCCTGGTCATGCCTGCCCAATTCCACTGCAATGCGGCACGGCATTACCCCTTACTAAAATTTATTAAATTTATCTTATTTATAGTATATCTTATTTATTCTGAAAAATAGTACAGTCGAGACGGTGTAAAATGCTTCTTACACTGAGGATACAAAGCTATTTTGGCATGCACGCAGCTGTTTAATACACTGTCAATTGCAGAAAAGCTATTTGTCGATTTAAGTACCTCCCTCGTATATTCCAAATATGCTCACTATTCATACACTATCATAAAGAAAAAGAGCAGTTTCTACTAATTATGTTTAAACATGTCCAGCTGAAAATGAAATGTATGCTAAGATGTCATTAACTAATTGTAGTAATTTTCAGAAATTGAATACCATAATTATGTCCAATTTAAACGTTGTTGTTTTTGACATTCTTTTAATTGAAGAGGTTATGTATAATGAATGTAAAGCTCATAAAGGTAAGATCATTTGTTCTGTAAATAATACTACACAGTTTTCTTTTGTTCCAACAGACAAGAGAGCGGCCCTGTCTTCTAATTAGTACCTATCTAAATATGGATGCTTACAGGTCACAGGCAGAATTATATGCTTAAGCATTTTGCAGTTCTTTTGAGTTAAGCTTTCCTTATTATTTTCACTTAACGGGCCCTTTATTTGTTAAGTGCACACACCCTTAAGCATATGTGGATACTAACACGCCCGGCCGTTGTTATCTAGTAAGTATATAATTTTAAGCCACTGTTTTGACCTTCAACTTAACACCGCAGTTAATGCGTCGCAGAGTCAACCAGCCGCCTTGTCCACCCCTGACTCCTACAGCGGCGGGAGATTCCAACGGCCGACGATGGCGGCCTCCTCTTTCAGCTCCCGGTTGAGTCCAGTGAGCGCCCAACGCGGAAAACGGCTCTGCCCCCTAGACGACGATAACGATGGCGTCGGACGAACGGAAGCTGGAGACACCCCGAACCGTATGTAGCGGTGGTCCGAGAGTGTCTCCGCCTCCGCCTCCATCTCCACAATCCACCCCCTACTCTGCGTGCGATGTCCGGCGTGGCGAAAGTGACGTCCACCACGGAACCTCCCGACCATCGCACGCACGTCTCGATTGTCGCTATATTGAGCAGGGACAATCCGGCAGCTACCAACCACATCTCCACCTTCCTCCCTTTCGGATTTGGGACCGTGGACTTGATATTGAGGTCCCCAGCCACGAACACCAGGAGGGGGTATAGCTGCCCTACCAGCGTCCCTAGAATTACCTGGTGCGTGCCATCATGAGGTGGACGCCGACACGGCTCCACCCCACCACTAGTCTTGCACGACATGGCTGTGTCCGAGCCGAGCTGCCCGTGCCAAGGTTGCGCACGAGGACTTGGCCCCAGTTACAGCCCCCCCTCCTTACGCGACACTAACATCTGCCTTATTTTCGGGCCTGACCAGCTCCGTTTCCTCTGCCAACACCTCTTTGAGACGAGCGTCGAGCAAATCCGCTTCCTCACCGCTCGAGGACCCGGACAGCTCTAAAAGACGAGCCCCGGTCACCGATTGGCGAATCCGCAGCGGGCCGATATCAAGGCCCCCAAGTCCACCTCACGCTCCGCCTTCAACAGCGCCGAAGCATACGAAGCCCCCTTATCCGCTGCCTCCGGCCGTAACTTTAATATCATGGCCGAGGCGCGTGGGAACGTCAGCTTTGGCTTCGCTGCCTCCTTCTTGTTTCGCGACCCAGAGGCGACCGGCTTCTCTTGCGGCTTTTTTGCCGGCTGCGTCGATGCCGCCGTCTTCTTTCCCGGCTTTTATCCAACTACGTCCATTTTGTCCCTTCTTCTTGGGGTGCGTGCTCCCCTATCCCGTTTTCAGCTCGCGGAGGGGCCCCGGACACTAGCATGGTGGATCCTAATGCAGTCTACTCCAGCCCGCCTATCCTAGCCCGGCTGGCCTTACCCTTAATTTTTTATTCGGAGCTTGGGGAAGGGCAGGAAAATCCCACAAATCGGGACGCTCCGCCTCCGTAACGAGAGGCGTAGCTGCCTGGGCCGTCTTCCTGGCCAGAATTACGATTCGTGTGGCTTTCTCCAGCTGGCTTACCATCCCCAGCCAGAGGGGGCAAGAGGGAGCCTCATTTAAAGCCCCGAGACCCGCGCGTCTATTATGTTGCCCACCATTTGGGCAACCTCTTTCTTGGAGTACGTTGAGGTCGGGGCTCCACCAGTCCCTTCGGCAGACTTCTTCCTGCCTTCTTCAAACTCGCGCTTCTCTCTGCAGACGCGAATTCTCCTTTTGCAGGCGCTTTACTTCCCCTCCCTCCGTGCTCACCATCAGGGATTTTAATGTGTCCTTGATGGACCCCATCGCCTTCTTTATTTTTGGGGCAAACCGGGGGGGGGGGGTTAAGTTAGCCCTTTAAGTTAGCTGATTTTTCGGTTAGCTCCAGGATAAGGTTGAGATTTACCTATGCAGCCACCATTACCTCCTCTGCGCCGCATCACTCAACGTCCTCCAGTACGTCCAGAGCCCTGTTCTGGCTCGCTACCACCTCTTTATCTTTCATTAAGGTTCTCTTCCTGTGGGCACACATTCTACGCGCTCTCGTAACGCTGCTCTTGCTCCGGCCAGCCTATGCGCCTTACCATGCTTGGCTGCGCTTCGTGTTCTAAGCACCACTAATTCTGCTTCCATGTCCGAATTGCAGGAACCCTTCGTGAAGAGGCGCCTCCGGTCCAAATCCACCTCCGACAGTGACGCCAACGAAGACAAAAAATAACTATCGAATGCCGCCACAAAGCCTAAATTCCCAATATGCTGTATGCACCTTGTACCACTAAAACGGAGTACCTGTGGTGTACCCTGAGCATCGGTGGCTGGTTGATCCTTCTTCTTTTGACTCGCGAGACCCCTATCGAGCCTCCCCGAGGCTCAATTGGCCAATGGATGATAATCCGACCCCCAACTCGTGCTATGGCGCCTGGCTGAGGATGAATGGCTGCGGGGAATACAGTCTCGAGGACGTCATTATCCGCCCACCACCGGGCTTGTTGTTACGTCGGATCCGGTCCAAACCCTAAGCAGCAAGGAATGTGGTCCCTGGGTGGGTTCCCCGAAAGGGAGGATCCCACTGCTCCACCCCGGTGGAGGGATGCCCCACGTCTTACGGGGGGGGGGGAGGCACACTAATTTGGGAGCTAGCAAACTAGTCGTTCCTGTACAAATGACGCCACATTTACGATAACGGCAACTGATCAACTTAACGGATTGGATGATGTAACGGAATTAGGAGAAGAAACTCGTAGAGAACGGGAGCGCCCAACATCAAGAACTGGTGGAAAGAGAAAGAAGTTGCGCAGTCCAGAAAGGGAAGCTTCCGATAATGTCTCGGTAGCCTCGCTCTCAGATGCAGATCTTGGAATGAGCAAAACATTGTTCTCAAGCATGCCTCAAGTTCGAAATCCGACTCTGGTACCGAGACCGATGAAGCACTAGACTCAGGTAATCCTGGCCAGTGAAACGGGGCATGACCTCTGGACAGGCGGATGTTCCTAACACCTGCGGCACGCGACCCACAACGAGAAACTCTCCGAGAAAATAGACGAAAGACGCTAAAGAGGCTGTGTTAATAGCTAGACTGGAAAAAAAACTTTTTCGGATGTACCCAAAAAAGGCAGATGCCGCCACATCTAAACATCATTATCATAATAGAGGACCTGAAAGCAGAGGAGTTGAAATTTGAAGCGGAGGCTAGACTCTCCTTAATATCTGAATTAATTGGAAAGAGTAGCAACCCGAAGGGAGTAACCACCAAGATTCCTATTCCAAGATTCATAAGGCCGCTAAAACCGCCTGGGAAATATTGTAGAAGTTCTAGTAGCCCGCAAAGAGGCGGAAGACACACGCCGTCTGAAATCGAATAATGGGCGGTGGCAGAGGGAGGTTGATAATCTTAGGGAAGTTATTTCGACCCTATCGCAAGGAATTTGAGGAGTTTAAAAAAGGACACAAGGGATCGACGTTCCCTCAACATGTTCTATATCATAGGAGCGTTTATAGGAGGCGAGGATCAATAAGTTGGAGGGAACGGGCGCCTTACGGCTCCTGGAGCGCGTCTTCCACCCCCACGTAAATTTCGCCCACGATTGGCGGTGGACAAAGCAGTAGGGAGCACGGATTTGCGTGAACCAGTAGCGCCGCTTATATCAAAAGAGAAAGCTCAGCCGAAATCCAAAACCTTCCTATAGAACCCCAAGTAAGAGGCTATGCAGACGAGGTTCATCCAGCGACAGACCTGCAATATCGCGTGGAGGCGCCAAGTCCGAAAAGGGACTGGCGTGGATGAATTTCGGTCCGTCCATATCCGAGTCCAATCTGACTCGTAACCCCAGCCTCTCTATGCGACTTATCACTAAGATCGTAGTCACTATGGCTAGCCGCGCTGCCTCACGAAAGTTCGGGCCCTGGGACAAGTCGAGTGTGTCATCTACATAGCAAGTGACACATGAACCACAGGGGAAACAGCCACATATCCAAGATCCCAGGGAGTCGGCCCCAATACCGAGCCCTGTGAGACCCCGGAGTCGACATTCTTGCCTACATGAGAACCCCAGCGGTCCTCCTTTAATACTCTCCGCTCCTGAAGATAAGTCTTCAATATTCGCTTCAGGTACAATGTATACCCGAAATAATGCAGGGCCGACATAATGGTACCGTGAGGAAGACTGTTAAAAGCAAGCAAGCTCTCACCCGTGGAAACAATGCAGGTCCTCTAAACCATAGTACTGATAAGGACACAGCAGTTAGCTCAGCAGCAGAAATCCGCGAATGTGTCCGAATAATGGCTCAGCATCACAGCTTTTGCCATGCCAGCGTTAACCACTCCGCTGGGGCGCAGGATCTTTTCCAGTCTATGGCGGATTTGACGTAGACCTGGTGTAAGTGGTGAAACCATACAATGTACCTCACCATGCACACTGGGCTGGGGAGGAGCGCTGATTATTCCGTCGCCATTTCGACCAAAATGGGTACTTTCCTTGAAGTCAAATATAAGGTTCCCGTATAGAAAGCCGCGGTTTTGGGGGATATAAAGCGTAACCTTGCGATCTGTTAACGGTTTCTTGGCTCTCAGAACCACAAGTAGCACGGCTAGCTCTCCTTCAGGTAATCGATGCCGGAGATCTCAACCCCAAATCGACGGGGAATCCGGCATCGACACCAGCAACAGGCCTGACCCTCCCTAACACTGGAACGGATCACACTGACGTGCGCTGGAATGGCGATTCTGTAGTGGATGTGACCTTCGCCACAACTACGATCACAAGCAAAGTGGCAGTGTGGGGAGTGGAAAGGGGGGTTGTGACACTCTGTGACCGTCTGTATATTAGATTCCGAGTACGTCCATCACCTAGGAGTAGGGTATTCTCGCCCTGAAGAAAAAGTCAGATCCCTCGATGGGTTTGGCGAGGGCCAAACTGAACCGGGAACTAGCAGAAGAGGTGGCCATAGTCTGCCGTTGGAGACTACTACGTTTTAAAGGGATAGAGTTAGACGATGCGGATGGCCAATATTTCAGAGCCTTACAGACAATATGCAGAGCGGCTGATCCAAGTATTGGACATCGCTCACCTAGACAAGCGGTGTATTGGTGGTCTACAAATTGATCCGTGCTCCTGGTTGCCTGTAGCGCTGCTCGTCGTGGATATACTCGTAGCAGGCGGCGTCATCCTCGGAACAAAAAGAGGTATCATCAACAGCATGATATTTATGTAGAAAAGAAGAAGACACTCCAACAAGCCAAAGATAGAGGTTTCCGGGATATGTTCGAAAGTCTTGATCGCAATCCACGGGACAGACCTTATAAAAGGTCACGAGACAAGCCACGCACCCAGTCTGCCCTGTTGGCTGATACTCTGGACCCTAACTTCGAACAGAGAATCGTGGCAAAACTCTTCCGTGCCACTCCAGAAAATTTCATTGCCCCACCCACAAACCATAAACCCTAGCAACGGCGGAATCTCGTTTCAAAAAGACGGGGGAAGATTTGCCACCACCAGTTAATAATGACGTACGTGAAAGTCGTACTCCAACGCGTCAAAATTAGGAACAATGCGTCCGGTCTCGACGGAGTACATGGGAAGGTACTGGCTCTGTCAATTTTGTATATTGGCTTGCTTGCTTTTAATAGTCTTCCTCATTACTATGGTTTAGAGGACCTGTATTGTTTCCACGGGTGAGAGCTTGCTTGCTTTTAATAGTCTTCCTCACGGTACCATTATGTCGGCCCTGCATTATTTCGGGTATACATTGTACCTGAAGCGAATATTGAAGACTTATCTTCAGGAGCGGAGAGTATTAAAGGAGGACCGCTGGGGTTCTCATGTAGGCAAGAATGTCGACTCCGGGGTCTCACAGGGCTCGGTATTGGGGCCGACTCCCTGGGATCTTGGATATGTGGCTGTTTCCCCTGTGGTTCATGTGTCACTTGCTATGTAGATGACACACTCGACTTGTCCCAGGGCCCGAACTTTCATGAGGCAGCGCGGCTAGCCATAGTGACTACGATCTTAGTGATAAGTCGCATAGAGAGGCTGGGGTTACGAGTCAGATTGGACAAAACTGAAGCACATACATTTTGAGGATCTGGAAAGAAGGGACCACATCCGGGAGCGCATCTGCTAGTGGGAGGAGAAGATGAGTCCACAATTTAAGTACTTGGGGCTTATATTAGATGATAAGTGGACCATCACCCCACATTTTCGTGAACTGGTAGTACGGATTGTTAGAGTGGCAGGCTTATTTAGCCGACTTCTGCCTAATCTGGGAAGACCCAGCGATGCCAGTCGGAGATTTTATGCTGGTATAAGTCGACTTACAGCTCACCTGTATGGGTAGACGCCCTCACCCTCAGCTGCGCAAAACCAATTGGTTATCGTAGTGAGGGTGTTACGAAGGTATCGCAGGGTTGGATGGTGTGCGGCCCCCTTAGGAGCTGCTGGCTGAAGTGCTTGCCGAAGGACACCACTTTCTGGCTCGAAAATGTATCCTGGGAGAGCGCCCACTCTAGATGAAGTGCAGAGAGTTCGTCGACGAGGCCAAGAGGCTCTCATGCTAAGAAGGGATGGAGACCTGGCAGGGCATAGGTAGGGCATGCGCTTTATCGCCGCCTTCACCTGGTCCCAGAGCAATGAATTCGGCGGAAGCGTAGGCCCCTTAACTTCCGCCCAACGCAAGTGCTCACGGGACATGGTTGTTTCGGGGGATACCTGCATAATAGAGCGCTTAATGTGTCTGGGCCGATGTGTAATCATTGTGGAGCTGCCGCGGACACAGCCCAGCATATGCCTGAAGTTTGCACTGCATGGTCCCGACGCCGTTACGACCTACAAGTAAAAGTAGGTATACAGGACCTCTCACTATCTAGCATCACTCAATCAATGCTTGGCAGCAATTTCTGCAGCCCGGGGATTAGGCTGGCACCAGCCCCCAATAAAGGCTTCGGCGTTGCTAGGATTACTCTAAGTGCTGGTGTGACCCCGTTCCTTGATGAATACCGGTCCTTATCTTTCTACCAGCCAGTCGCTGGGTTGCTATGTCGCTGACAGATCCGGGGCATCCCATTACAGCGGCCGAAGGCTCTCGCAGTGGTTTTTAGCCAGTATTAGCACTCTATGTGCTGAGTCCGATACACCCCCTCGACTCACCCAGGGACGGTTGGATGGTGCATAAACGCATTGTCCCCGCGTTAAAAAAATATGTTTAGTGTCACAATTACTTCTCTTTGAAATCACATTATGAGTGAATAAAAAGATATAATTCCCTTGCCACTTCTTGGATAGCGGATATATTGGATCCATGCCAATGTGTTCTCTTGACAAAGGAAAAGATTTTACCTTTTACGTCTGACCAAGAGAATGTTTATTATTGAAAATATAACGAGTATTACCAATATTGTTTGTTAACATTAATTATGGTGAGTCATTCTTTTTGTTAAGCATAGAACAGTGGTTTTTGAGGAACTAGTTTTTTTTTTGTGATTCACGCTACCATCTACACGGTTCATGATTAATATAATGTTAATGTAGTACATATTTCGGGCTCATGTTTCATATTTCTTTTTATTTGTAGTTACCGTGGAAGACCAGGACTAGCATACCTTGACCATGTTGATCACGAAATGTCTGAAGATAGTGTCAAGAAAATCGGAGTATTTGTATGATGAGGATTAGGGAATAAAATGTTCTCTCTGCCGATCTCATTAGGTAACTGGTGTGAATGTGTTGTTGAAGTTTGTTTAGGCAATAGTGGCTGTACTGTAACTTTATTAGAATGTTTGTGCGCTTCAACATAACAAGTATCGAATAGCTCCATCGGCCAACTTCATAAATAAACTGAAAACATTCATCCCATGAATAATTGTTTATTCTTCACTATTTTTTAATTCCCTCGCCAACGGTAAACATGTTTACGTTCGTACTTCGGCTATATTTATATTTCTCTGTCGTGATGTTTCCACTACTCTGTATCTGGCACAGATACAAAATCTTGCTGGAAATACATCTCTGCGGCGTGCGAAATGCAAAGAAGCATTATACAGTATAATGTTAGACGCTGTGGAGGCATCTTAAGAATAGTCATAATTAACATGTGGATCAAGTTGGATTGGTGGTTTTAAGGAATTGTTCTAGAATCATTGGAATAACACAATGAAATCATCATCACGCATGTGTCGTACAACCAAAGGCTTAAGTCCTTAATGCGCCATTACGACACGATAGTCGAGGCTATGAGTGATTACTGATTACATGAAACGCGATGGCATAGCTATCAGCTCATTTTTCTTATGATCCTAGGTCAACCGCAAGTAGATACTCTATAGGTGTTGGTTTTAGTTCAATCCCATAGAAAATATAGACATAAACGGCGTTGTCTTTCGACAGCATTGACTTAGAAGTTTGGCTTTTTAGTGCTATAAGAACAACAATCTTAAAAGTAAATTTTAGCTTAATCCTTTCATGTGTTTCCGAGATAAAGTGATTGACAAACGTACAGGCCGACGGACGGACACTTATAAATATACAGGGCGTGTGGGGTCTACAATTACATTAGTACGGAACTCTGGCGGTGTGAGTACAACTCGAATTCGGCTGGTTTTTTATAGCACAAGGGGACAAATTAATAATCGAAGCCATTTGGCAAACAGCGACGTCCATTAACATCTGCATATGCAGATACATTGCTATAATCTACTCACTAACTGCACGAAACACGATAGCATACCCCTCACTTTTAAGCCGGAACTATGTGAGCTTACCTCCCCAGTCCTGCCGGTGCAGTTCCGCTGCAGCGTACCTTGACACGACCTCATACTAAAACCGGTACAAAAAAGTTTCTCATCACAACAGGTGTGAGTAGACTTTAATAATAAACAAGAAATCACTTCCAGTTGCACAAATATGAATGACGTCGACCATGCGATATATTTCAGTCGTTTCTCTTTCAAATATATTCCCTATTGGTCGCTCTTTTCACGAGCTTCGCTGAACACGACATGTTCTATTCATTTTGAGCGTTTTACAGATCTTTCATATAAGCCTTACAGTCAATACGTTATTTAGATTTTGTTTTCGGAGGGACCTACTACTGGTTGGCGGCGCTATTGCTTCCGACTCAACAGTTCAGCGGAGTAGCGAAAGCGTTTGTGTTTTCCGGTTTAGGGAGAGGAATCTTAAATTATGTGTTGTT
Organism: Eumaeus atala; assembly: GCA_017140195.1. NCBI lineage: Eukaryota > Metazoa > Arthropoda > Insecta > Lepidoptera > Lycaenidae > Eumaeus > Eumaeus atala. The sequence continues at coordinate 389,485 of JAFELO010001055.1, read as the reverse complement.
AAATTAATGACATATGAAAAAAAACATGCTCGCGCCCTAAGGCTGACAACATTGGAGTTATACAAGGGATTTTTTTGATTGATAAGAAATGGACATAGAGGAAAAAGGTTGCATCCACCTGGCCTCCTTCAATCCATCCACAAACCGCACGAAACACGACAGCGTAGCTGCGTAGCGTGCTTTCAGGCGTTATAATGTTAGCGAGAGTTACCTCGTTGGTTTTTCCATTTCACCAACGGCTATTCAGTAAACAGCAATTGACTATTAAGAGTAATATAGTTGTTATTTTATTTACTGGTGCATATGACTCTCAATAAATATGTCTACCAAACTGAACCTAACACAAATCATATTATTATGACTATACAGTCCGATATATGTTGTTACGCTCTAGAAACATAAAACATACATTTAGTTAGATAAAGTGTTATGTTTGTTTACTGTAAAATAATAGATAGTCACTCATAGATAGATACATACAATAAAGAAAGTAATATTTTTATCGATTTCTTTGCATAATATCTGTTACAAAGTTATTTGTAAGCAATTTTCAATTTTTTTTTATAAATGAAGCTAGTTTTGAATTATGTGGTTCGACTAACTTTGATACTCTTATAGTAACAATATTTGTGAACTTATCACACCACATTAGCCTAGCCCTGTGGTAGATACCCTAAAGACTTGTGTTACGGATGCTGGTCAACCGAAATATATTTAATATTATTACAAATTTAATAATTTAATTAAATTTTATATTTTTATTGTAGAAATACATAAAATACACTATGCGGGATTCGACCTGAAATGCGACCACTGGCGTAACACGCGGATTAACCGCCAAGTTACCAAGTGAGCCAACCGGTCTTCTCAAATGTTGCGCAAGAGATAATCATTACACTTGTGAGATTTCGGACGGCACGACGGGTGTTGCGTCGCCCGAAGTCTTACTTCGTAAATCACATTATAGTCAATTAGCCTCCCAGGTACATACTATGTGTCTTAACCCAATTTAGTTGTAACACAGAAATGTCAATAATCCTAAGGTACAATATTTGCTATGGAGATTGAATCGTATATTATTTAAGTAGGTAATCTTTAAAAATATTAGGTAGAATACATGGCCTATAACAAGACGAGTAGGATTCCTATCCCACTCGTCTGCGGTGAACTCATGTGCAACGCACCGGTATAGCAGTTTTGTGTATGTTAATTGGTATCGTTAATCACCTACGTCTCGTTTGCTCCCTCATAATATATATAAAAAAATGTGTCCTCGGTGCATCTAAGAGAACTGGTAGTACCCTAACTTCTTAATGTTATACTACGTTTTTATTAATTCCTATCAACCGCGATTGATATTATAGAATATAATTACACAGCCAAACCTAATTTTAGCTCTTTAGCTACTTGCGTGCTTTCGCTTTTATTTCATTTCCAGAAGTAGCCCGGATATGCACAAAAAACCTCTTAAGTTCATTGAACACAACTTAATAGAAAAAATCATAATACGGACCTACTACTCCAACCATTCATATTTTAAAAAACCGGATAATCCGCCTCGGACCCTCATGCTTATGTAGCAACGGGAAGTGCGAGCATTGTAACCTTTGAGAGGTACATCTGTGCGTTTATTTTTCTAAGGAACACGTGAAAGAATCCAGCTGAAATGTACGTCAAACAATAAGGCCTGCAACGTCTTAAAGCATTGAAAAATCTTACCTGTAAATTGACTTACAGGTAAGCTATCAGAAGATACAGTTAGTGATCATAATCATCATCATCAGCCGGACGACGTCCTCTGCTGGCCCTCCACACCATAGGCCTCCCACAGAGAGCGCCATAGGTCACGGTCACGAACCCCGCCACCTTATCCAAGTCGTCAGTCCACCATATATACTATCCATGCAGATACAGTCAGTATTTGATGTAAATTTCATACTTGATCCTTCCAAGTACGCCTGATAAAAAAGTCTTGTCAGACATACAGACGGACAACAAAGTGTACAATTTCTTTTCCTTCGAGGTAGAACCCTTTAAATATCAACATTAATATAAAACGGCTAAAAAGATGACGAAATACGCTAATCCTACGCACATTTACGCAAACGTATTACAAATGCAACACTCACTTTACAATACTAAGTCCACTCGAGCATTATGTATTCAGTTCTTATTTTTGTTTCATCATTTGTTACAAAAGCCCGCGCCGCTTTATTAAGATTCTTAGTACATAGTAATTTATGGAGTTGCGAGCCCAACTTGTCTCGGATTAAATTGTGGGACTCCGTACTTAGATATTCGAGACAATTCTATGAATATAGTGTATACTCAGTATGCACGTCAGCTGAAATAGGTCGTAGTCATGGAAACTTTAACTTTTCTTGTTAGTTCGTGGAAATATTGGTGTTTCTATGAATACGAATGGCGTATGGTGAGACCATTCTTACCATACGCCATGCGTTCGTAACTGAAAAGTATACTTTGTGCTATTCCTCATTCCAGCAGAAATATAGTGTTTTATTTCATTTCAGTATCTGGTATGCGGAAGAAATATGTGATCTTTAATTTGTGAAGACAAAATCAATTATAAAGTGGCTAATATAACCATATTGGTACAGAAATATCTATAGGGTGCTTGCTAAATACAAACGTTTTGGTTTTCTCTCGAAATGGTTTGTGATCTATTGCATGTTATTAGTGTCCATGTGTGCGTGTGAGGATAAACTGATTATTAATGAATGTTGAATATTTTTTGGCTACCAAAAGCCATCAAAATATCGTAGCCAAAGCGAAATGAAGCATTGCGCACAGTTAATAATAAAATTAACAATGAACGTGGTAACAAGAGCTAGAGCCTAGCGTAATATAAATTTTGAATTTTGTCGCATGATTTAGGGGTTTCAACCCTTCGTCTGCCGCTTATAATTGGGCCGCAGTTAGATACAAAAGGAAATAATGCACTTTCTATTATTATTATTCATTTGGAATACGGCTATTTACCAACTTCATGATTAATGTCACTTGTGCTACGAACACGTAACTAGTTTAACATGTTTTCATCACATCTCTGTTATCATGGCGTTTTTTTAATTTAAGGGGCAAATGAGCCCTTGATTTTCACATTATGTCCTACGACTGTTTTCTCTCCTTGCCTCATCCGCTCCAATATGCCAACGGCTACTTGAAAACCGCACGAACCGCACAGCTGTCACTTCACGGTACCGTCACATGATCTCCCCGGTCATGCCAGCCCAATTCTGTTGCAATGCAGAATGGTACTAGCCCTTACAACTTGTTATATGTGGTAGGTTGAGTGGAATAGGCCTAAGCTTTTATTTAGAAGAATGTTAGGATGTTGCCACTTTTCTAATTAAGTTCTTTTGTCCAGAGTGGCATGCTATTATCAGATTTATGCGGTACTGTCTGAAGGTGGTGGTAAAAGTTGTTATAATCGGCGTGTTTGTATGAAGAAAATAATGAATGTGGAAAACAAATCTGTGAAGATATGGCTCTCGGTTCACTCCGCCTACCTCATTACGGAATTGGCCATTCACGCTATCACATTGCTGTTATATGTTTTAATATGTGTTATTTAATTGTATAATTACAAATAGCTGCTTAGTACTCCATAAAACGCCGATTTTTGTAGGTATAATTTTGAAGGAACATTGTTTCTGAAAGCTAAAATTAGCGTATATTATAAGACTCAAAAATGCTACAGAGAGAAATATACTTTTAATGGATCTTAGGTTCAGTAATTATTGTGGCATAAGAGGGCAAACAAGGAGCAAAGTCCTTTTAATGACCACCGCAGCCAATAAATATCCGCACATCCAGATTTATTTTGCATAAGAATAAACATTAGAAATTGGAACCATTTCGTGACAACTGTCGTCTATTAATATCCGCATATCATGTAGATGTGTTACTCTCCATCCCCCCAATTGGCCATCGATTACTGACAATACGCAATATCATAGCTATCGTTTTTACGGTGGTATCACATTTTGAGTGCAATTTGCGATATAGAATGGCATAACCACGTACTATACACTTATAATATTTGTGCAGTTCCCCCATCCCCCGGGACATGCAACAGGCTCTTAAACAGCACAAAAAATTACAGCACGTCAACCACTTAACGCGGTGTAAGAATCGACTGCAAGACAGCAATGTCAACTTACGCAGAACATTATCTCTCTTCTTATCCCCAAAAGCTATCTGTCTCTATGTGTTCGTTTTTTTTAAATCTACTTAACGGATTATCATGCGGTTTCCACACATGGATAAAGGAAATCCCGAGAAAGGTTTTTATGTGTAATTGGGCGTCTGTTCACCGGCGAAATTTTCCATAATTTGAAAATAGTATTTACAAAACACGATCGCTGTAGCTACTCTATTTTAATATTACAATATCAACTCAAAAGCAGCTTTTAAAAAAAATGCAGTCCTAATAAGTTCGTAGAGCATAATTTACAAGTATATCATCTCTGGAACGGAACATGCAAATTGTGTGCGAACAAAAAATAAAAGATTGTAACGTTTTTAAAAACTTCCGACAGGCGCGGGCGTGCAGTCGGTACAGACATTTACATGATTCGGTATATTAACGTAGCTCGTTCATGCCTCCGCGCTTTTCATTTTAAAGTATGATTAAAATTATCTATACTGATGTTATAAAGAAGTAAATTTTCTAACATTGTTTGTTTGTTGGGGTAACCTTCGGAAACATTGATCCAAATACACGCGTCTTCTTTTCTCCCGGACCTGAACTTATATTGTGTAAGCTAAAATAAGTACCACCCTCCGCTTTCACCATCCGACGGGCGAAAAGAGTCGCGTAGTTTTAGAATACCTAACCGTTACGATGGTTGACAGCAAATACCTTACAGGGTATGCAGAGGGAAACGAGTACCATAGGTCACGATCCTCTTGTACTGTGACAGTTTACATTAAATTAAAAGGACTATTAGGGGTAAAGAGACTATAGACGTTTAGTGAAATTTTTAGATACATTTTTCCAATTGGTTTTTCCACATTCACAATCCAGGATAAACTTAAAATAGTACAAGAAAAACAATGGGATTAATACAGTTTTTGATATTGGTCAGTAATAGTGAGGGTATGAAGTATCTGGCAGTTGTCCGAGACTCCCGGCTGCAACTTGGATATTGTTATTGTCGCATATCCACTCATTTTCACGGATTGTCCTTCATTCCTTATATTCAATATTTGAAGAATATAGTGTTTAATAAACAAAAAGAAAAAAGGAGTAGAGCGCTTTTTTTATGAAACATTCATTCGTGCATCGTGACACGAATATGTAGGTTCCCGGCGGAATATAACAAACTATTTCATCATCATTTGATGATGGCAGACAGTATCAGCCATCACAAATATATCAGGACCTCCACATCGCCAGAAGGAAAAAGAATGACATTTGTTCAAAACAGAGTACATTAAGCCTTACAGTCAAAGATGACAGATGACAGATATACTTTTTTTTTACAAATTATTTAAGTTTCAAAACATAATTATTACAATACCTACTTGTAGGTATCTCCTCAGCAATCTTCACATCACTTCATACAATCGCGCCGGTATATATCAATGTCGATGCGATCATGAGAATTATTTTCTTAACACATAGTGACACTATTCGACAGTGACGTGGTCCGACAGTTTATATGTTCCTACTAGTGGCCACGGTTCCACCCGCATATAGTCTAGCATTATTTACAAGGACATTATAATATTTTCATGTTATTCCAAATTTTATTTCTTAATTTGTACTGCATCGTAAAAATAATTAATGAACGCACATGGAAGTGGGCACGAGTCAGCGGAATGACATATTTAGCTTTGTTCGATCTAATGTCGTTACCACTTCGTTGACGAATTGGATTATTACGGCCGGGGAGCTACCTCCCGACCACAAATAGAGAAGGTAAGTGATGGAGAAAAAGAGGTCAATCTACATAGTTGATCAAATCTTTACTAATAACGTCGTTCTCAATAAGCATAATTAATTATAAGAACCGATATAACAATGCTACTTACTTTATATTTTGATACTTGCCTTTGTAACCATTTAATCCCACTGGAGAATTTAATAGTGTGAAAAACACAGTTTCTCATGTTCGTCCAGCTGCCCCTAAGGTTATAACGTCACTAAACCTAATAACCAGCATCTAAATACTTAAATGTACGTGATTTATTCCACAATTAAATATTTACACGACCCAAGGCGTCTTCGCGGACGGTGTCTTTAACCACAGCGCGACCATATGCCAGACCTAGCCAAATTTGCCTAGCCCAATTAAGATAAATTAGTCGATAAAAGATTTTAGTCATAATTATCAATCGTTTGATATATTACTCACATATTTGTTGCTCGTTTGAAATATGTTTATGATTCTTTGTTTGCTTAACAATCCAAAAGCAATTATATCAGTAATTATAACTCTTCACTGGGAATAAGGGGTATCTAGATTTCTTTTATGCTCCAAAGCAATTATTTATGTTAAGGTATGTACATTGTTTGTTTAAACAATGTCACAATGTTCGATACGTTGATGATAAGTATTTTTGTGCTTGCATAATTTTTTTCTATTGTCTACGTTTTGTTTTATCGTTAATATTTTATTCTTACATGAACATAAAAATCTATAACTTATATTTAGTTGAATATAAGAAAATTTTATTTACATATTTTGGATTAAATAGGAAAATCCCTTAGAATCGTAGTGTGAAAGTAAAGAGTACGGACAACAAGAGAAATTTAATGTAGTATTAAAATATTTTTTTTGTTCTAGTGTATTTTTTTAACAGTAGGTATAATCACTTACAGCAGGTATAACAGTAGGTATAATAACTATAGGGAATATCTGTCGAACACCTAAGTAACTGTTGTCATTAAAACAGGAGGTGCGAAGATGAAACAAACAGCGGATTCATATAAGAGTAGCCAGGAACAGAACACTGACAGAAGTTGGAAGAAGCCTATGACTATACTTGGAGACATACTGTAAACTGAATAAGTTAACATATTATAATTTTGTGAAAGACGTTTGGAATAAAAGGTTCTTATTATTATTTTTATATTAGGCTTATATGGAGGGGGGGAGGTGTCGGATTTTTTCAGGAGGACAAAGTATTCAATGCCTTTTTATGACTATCGACGCCCATGAATATCAGCATAATTACTTTGCCAATGCGTTTGCCCACCTTCTCTTCGGATGCCGACCTCTCTTCTTTTACTTTGAAGTACTTTTTTGATAAGTAATGATCCTCATAAGTATCCGCACAATTGCTATTTACATGGTATATTGCCCTCTTTCTCTCCTTCTCTCTAACCATCGGAAACAAAAACCTTATAAAACGCATCGCTACCACTTCGTGAGCTGATGCATTGCAGCGTAGTACTAGCTCCTACAAATTTTTATTGCATTATGAATTTGTTCCTATGTATCCACACTTCAAAAGTAAAAAGGTATAATTCAGATTAAACGATGCCCCGAAAGACTCTCCCATTAAATCCCACCCACTACAAATAAATAATGGTAGTGACCATTATATATTTCACAGAGCTTATGAATTATATCGTGCAATATAAACTTTGCAAGTTGCAATGAAAATGGCATTGGCCAGTACTTGATCAATAATAAATAATTCATTAGTAATATTCTAAACTTTTTGAGCTTAATCATCACATTCAAGACCGACAACAAATTACAATTTGATTCGCAGCTAATGAGACCGATTCAGCGAGTCCTTGTAAAAAATGTAACGTCCTCTGTAAGCCTGTAAGACGCATAGCCATGGACGTGTCTGCTAAGGTAATTAGTGGAGATACTAATTTACATTTGTATTCAAAATTCGAGCGCTCTCTCGCATTCGCCGTCGTCTGTTTATTCTCATCTTTTTTTTACTGTTAAACGTACCGCATTGCTGTGTTTCTCTAAAAAAAAATTACGCGCTCTCCTAATAAATGTTTTTAAAATCATTTCGTGTTAATTCGTGAAAAATATGTCTCGAAATTGTTTTGGACAATGTAGATTTGTGATTTGAGTTTTTAAACAGAAATTTGTTTTTACATGCACCACAATTATATTATTTTCTACAGAGGTTTGGGGGGTCATTGGGAAAATTGAGTGTTTGTTGACGGTATATTGATGTGCATCTTTTACTTACCCATAGCGAGGGGACGGTCAAATTTCGTGAGTTCATTATGGCAGGTAGGCATAGCAACTAACTGTTGGCGAACACTTGGTGATATAATGATTAATTGTCTACCATAACTTATAAATTTTATGTATCGGTGAGATCATAAAATGATTTGATAGATGGCATTAAACATTATAATTTAAGATGCGATCTTCTATGTTGTGTCACATGTTCTATGGTTGGCTGTCCTGTTCCTTTTCTTTTGCTCAGGTGTTGGAGTTTGATTGAAACAAAAAAAGAAGCGTTGGTCTTGTCTAGTAACGAAGGAAGGAAGAGGTAGTGCCATGCTGCATAAGAGGAGGTAGTGCCATGCTTAGTGCACGATACAACGGAATTTGGCCGGCATATCCGTGGAGGTATCTCTGGCTCACATAATACCGCCGTAAAATGACATCTTCAGTGTCGTGTTTCGTGCGGTTCGTGAGTAGTCGGCGGCCCATTGGGGAGTGGTTAAAGGAGGGCAACGCATCGGCATAGTCATTATGTGAATGTTCTTGGGCGTCGGTAGGCCTCCGATTGCTCGTTTAGCTCCTATTCTCTAAAAAAAGAACTTTATAACATCACTTAATATTATGGTTACAGTTCAACACAACCATGTTGGTACTGGGTCTAGGTCTCTCACACCACACTAGTTTATGTTGATGTGCATCTTAATTCCTGTGGTTTATAGAGTTTCGTGCTATAAAAGTATAACCAAAACAGATGTAGGACTATTTCATTGTCCTTCTGTCCGTAGGTCTATAGTTACCTAAAGAATACTTCTCTGTGACCAGGAATTTTATTAAAAATAGAATATATGCAGTTGTTTATTGGTGGCAGTAATAATTACAAGGCTCCGACTGTTCTTTCTTCCCCATATAGAGTTTATAAAAATAATCATATAGATTGGTATATCTCGAGAAGTATGGTCATGCTGCGACATGTATTGTGTACTCCTCATATAGTGTAGGGGGCCAATTAGCTATCGGAGCGTGTCATGAGCCATAGGCCACTTACACACCGCATGGAATAAGACCCCATAGCTTTTATTGTACGGAGGTCTCATGTGAGCGGAAGGTCCCCGGTCATGCCGGTCCAATTTTTTTGGCAGCATGGCACTACTTCTTACTGCCTTCCGAGCGATTCGTGAGTTTCTCGTCGTCCATTTGAGGGAGAAGGCAACACATCAGCATAACAACTATATGACTACTTGTGGACTTCGCTAGTCGTCGTCATAAGGTGATCAGATCGCTCGCTTCCTTTCTTAGGCAATAAAGAATCTGACCACGAGATTTAGAGCCAATTTACGGCGTGTACCCGTAGCACAGGCGTATTATAATTTTGACCGTGGCTGGTGTCACCACGAGGCTACCCGATGTTAATAATATGAAAATTAAAGTATGTCATTCGGATAACTTTCCACATAAGCTTTAATTAAATAAAATTGAAATGAAAATGCCTAATGGATTTTACGTGCTCTCATTAATGGTACGTTCCGTATTATTTTCGAACGTTTATTATTGTGCGTAATGCGTACGCCCATAACTCATGTCAAATTTAAAATAATCTATACAAAGCGCACAAAATCTAGACAAAATACTGTAACATATACAAATAGTGGGTATGGTATAGTTTTAAAAAATGTGACAATTTATTCGATTCGATGCCATCTTTTGTGGAATGTAAGAATGTATTTTAAGGAACACTAAAGATATCAATCCCCGGCCACTTGTATCCGACCTGAACAGTGTAAGATAGAATTGTTGTCCCGCTTGGTCTTTTTTTTTTACTAAAACTATGCCGAGGAAAAAAGCCAAAAAAGCTTCAACGGGAATTGTAGGATCATAGGGTGACGAGACGGAGCATCGCCATAGTTCAAAGCTTGTCGTAGCGGCGGGGCTCAGTATCCTAGGGTGAGTCGAGACAAGCCGGACGAGGCCAATTGAACTGAGAAGGGGGCTAATCTTTGTACCCCATTACCCCATAAGAAGAGGGGATAAAAAAGCAAAAGGAGGCAGCGGTTTTGCGCACGAGCCAAGGAGCGAGGATGAAACCCATTGCACTGTCCCAAGTTGGTGGGGTTGTCCTGTAGTGAGGGACAACCCCTTCTATGGAGGTGCCGTCGGTCTCTTAGGGGCTCACTAGCCGTCGAGGTGCCTGGGCGATTTGTTGTCCCATGGCTCCACACTATAATGTGCCGAGAGCCCAACACACCACTGGTCCCCACCCAGGGCCACTGAAGACGCATAAATGCGTTACCCCGCGTAAACAAAAATGGGTTCTTTACCGCATGTGGGAGGGAAGCATTTCAATAGTGGTAATAGCTACAATAAACTATTATTACGTATATTATCACTCCCCTCTCCTAACGAAGGAGGAATCTCACGCTGATAGATAAAAAATACACCGCCTGATCTATCTGACAATGTTATGTCTTTAAGCTATGTGACAATGTATGTGTCTTTATGCCGCTGACAATCTTATGTCTTTAAGCTATGTGACAATGTATGTGTCTTTATGCCGCCGACAATCTTATGTCTTTAAGCTATGTGACAATGTACGTGTCTTTATGCCGCTGACAATGTTATGTATTTAAGCTACTGATAAATAAGCATGTCCCCGATGATACCGTCTCGGACCGGTGTGCTACTGATAATTAAAGAAAATTTCTCTGATATATTCGTATTTTTTATATTCAATAAGTAGGGCTGTAACAGGCACAATATCGAACTGAGTCTAGAACTGTGTCACATAATATCTCACAGTGTTAATGATTCAATGTGGACATGAAATGTAACTTATCTACAACAGTCAATCAATTACAAAGGGGAAGAGGGCAATAATTTTAAATTTACCATTTGTATAAATCAGCACTGCAAGCATAGTGTTGACTTGTCTATACATCACCGTGTCGAACCGTCGTGATAGTAATTAAATGGTGCATACGCCATTACAGTTGTTGAATTATCACATAAATTATACAAAAATTATTTGTTGGTGATCTTTAAAGTATACCATAACAAAACGATATAGAAGTTAAAAGTTTTATATGATGTTAAGAGTAAAATGATATTTAAAAGCTTTGTATATGATATGCGCGTTTTAATACAATGTATTAGTAGAAGGCATAGAGTAAGAGTGCACAAAAATATTAGTAGTAAAGCCAAGAATGTATGTAAATGATATTCTATTGAACGCAAGAGATGAGTTTAGTAACATGTTTGTGTACGACCAGGGATAAAGTGCCACGTAACACAAGCGTACCTGTAGGCCGGAGAAGAAGTTATAGCCAGACGGAGTAAGAGACACAATAAACCTGTTTTGTACCATTCCTTATTCTTGAAAGGAGAAACTAGCAGTCAGAGCTTTTGGTGACCATTTACGATAAACAGTGACAGCACAACTATCAGCGAGAGGTACCTACGCGGACTAATTCGGCTACAATACCGAAGTTAATTAATATCATTACGCACCTTTCTAGTAAATGCGTGTTAATGTAGACAGATGTATCATAACATAAATATAAGTTCATTCTTGCACGCAGGCAAATATACAGCGTCGAACATAAATCATGCCATGCCACTTCAGTTTCCAAATATAGGTACTAATATACATTCTCCTTATTTAAACACGATCGTGCTGTAGAAGAATTAATGTTTGTTTTCATTCATCCTTAAATACAAAGTACATCACATTCTGTGGATTTAAATTTCACGCATGCTATAGGGACCGCATGCTGTTATACGTTTCATTCGTCGTTAAATTCGATGTGTGAAGTAGGAGGCTGTGATATTAATAAACAAAATTCTACTATTTTTTGCATCGAACCAATGAAATTTATTTGTTTGCTTCAGTTTTACTTCCGCCTGCAGACGCTTAGGACTTTTCGATATTTTCTTTTTTGCTTTCCCAGCTATGCATATAGCCAGCCATGTCATACAAGGTATTCCTTTCATGTACTTTTTATTTTTTAATACTCTCAAAATGACTAATACGTATATAAACTTGATCAGATGCTGTCTAGATCGCAGCTATTATACAGAGCTATCTATTGAAGGTAAAGGTAATATTTTATGCTCAACATAGGTCACTTTATTATATATCATATGAAAAGTATCGCGGTAACTGGTTTAACCTCTATCCCAAATTGACTCATAATATAAGTATGAAGTAAAAAGCACTTCATACAGGTCTAAAGAGTAAGCTTTTACTAGCCGTATGTGATGTATGAGTTGCATTTACATGAACATAAAATTTGGTTACTGGTAGATGGGCTGTGTACATTTAGCTAACATTGTCGACGATGGTAAATGACATTGTGAAATGGGTTATAAAATATCGGTTCATCTTTAGCTTTTATCCTTTGGCTCTTGGCCTTATTTACTACTAAGCATTGAATGGGAAAAGTACTAATAATGTTGCCGCCTTGAAAACTTTAACACAATGAAAACTTTACCTCACCGACGTCGCCGGGTTCATACAGACTATACTTAATAACTTTGGTGTAGAGCCACATAAGTACCAAAGTGATATTTTTCGATATGTACTTAATTCTACTAAATATACAACTAAGAAATAGGGATTTTATAGTATATGGGGCAGATGAGAAATCGGAACGTCCTTAGACATCCGCATTATTGTAACTATTCAGATGCATTGCCCTTCTTTCCTCCGCCGCTGCAATGGGCCACCGGCTCACAAAGCGCACAAAACTCGACAGCAGAGCTTACAACTTTACGGCGGTGACATGCGAGTCAGAGGTACGACCCCGGTCGTGTCGGCCCAATTCAACTGCAGTGCAGCATGCCACTAACTCTTTCTGCATATGGTAATAATACAAACATTTGAAAGTAAAAGTTAGTACAACAGTAATTATTCACTTAGAAGTATCTCATAATGTTAAAAACCAAACGCATCGTCCAACAGTTTCTAGGTGGGCCGGTAGTTCGCGCTGAGGACGGAAACCCACATCCGACGTAAGCACTGTAATATCCTTTGACTATCTTGACTACATCAAACAACATCTAAGGCAATCCTTATATTATACACACATATATATATATATATGTGTGTGTGTGGGGGCGGCCTAAAAATACCCCCACCCTCAATCCAAGTCCAGGGCGACGTAAAAGTCGTTAAAGGGCAATAGCCTCTTAGGATATAGAGTATAGTATATAGAGTCTTCAGTGACCTTGTTGTTTAGTGTCCCATCCGCTTCATAGTGACAGCGTAGTTGACGGGAGCACCGGACAGCGGTCGCGCAGAATGATGGCGGTACCATCGATCGGATCGGCGACAGGCAGCAGTGGTGCCGGTCCGAAACCCAATCTGCGATTGCCAATCCGCCTGCTCAGCGTGGCAATTATGAACATTAACCTCCAATGGACGACAACAGCAGAATTCGGTCCCTAGTTCCCGGTAGTTCCCGTAGTCCCGGGTGAAACAAGGGGTGCTAAGAATCTCCGGGCTACGGATCGCTACCACCGACTTGACCTGGCTACGTACAAAGGACGAACGCTCAGACCAGATAATCACATGGTTGAGCTGGAGATGGAACTGGGGATGGTACGTTCTGGGGATACGTGAAGTGTGAAAACGAGGTGACGACACCATAACTCTGAAATCAGGTCACCTATTCTACTTCAGGGAAGGCGTCACTCCGTCACAAGGAGACGTGGGATTCCTCGTGAATAAGTTGCTCGCCGGCAACATCGTCGAAGTCTCTAGTGTGTCGGATAGGGTGACGTGTCTCACACTTAAACTCAATAAGAGGTCCTTAAAATAATGCAAGTATACGCACCAACCTCGACACATACAGACGATGACGTGGAGGCAACTTATGAGCATGCCTTACACAACAACTCTAAGGCCCAATTCAATGTCATTATGGGGGATTTTAATGCCAAGGTGGGAGTACGAAATGGTGTTGAATTGAGCCTCGGACCACATGGAGTCGAAATCGCAGGGGTAAATGCTGGTAAGCTTCCTCGAGATGAATTCCTATTTTAAGAAAAGCCCCATTGGAAATGGACATGGCAGAGCCTCGATACTGTGACAAGGAACGAGATCAACTTTATTATCACGGACCGAAAACATATATTTAGGGATGTCTCCGTGATCAACAGGTTTAAAACCGGAAGGTTATTGTAGAAATAAGTATACGAGCTGGAAGGCTAAACTCTCAGATGAGACGCTTGGACTTATGAGGGAACGCAGAGCACATGAAGACGTTACGTCAGCCGATGTCAAGCTTCTTTCTAGCCAAATCTGCAAACTAAAACGCCGAGACCTTCGCTGCTCAAATACGCAGCGGGTTACAGAAGCGATTAAACAAAATAAAGGGTCGGAGGTTTAGGACGGATTCTGGGGTTACCGTTTCTTCTAAGCCTGAGACCTTGTCTGAGATCGAAGCATTGTATAGGGAGTTGTATACCTTGCACGCTCCTCATCACGATACCCCGAATAATGATCCGCGTGCAGGCCTAATACGACATTTGTCAGGCGATCTTCAGAACTCCCGAGCTCTTGCGCAGCTTAAAGGGGGAAAGGGAAGGTCGGAATTACAGAAGAGCTTCTTAGAGCGCAGGAGGCGAAAATGTGTTGCGATAGCAAAAAGAGATTTTTAATTTTGTCCTTCAACAGCACGTACCTCCCAAGGCGTAGCTTGGAAGTCAAGTTGTTTTACAATAAAACTACTTTTACGGATTTCGGAAATCCGAAAAAGTAGTTTCATTGTAAAATTCTAACATTCACGTAAACTTACGACGTCACGTTGTTTTGTTTTTTAGGAAGGGTGACAAATCATTTCTTCAAAATTACAGACCAATTTCACTTCTTTACAAGTTATTCTCAAAAGTCTTGACGAATCGTTTTACCACAAGGCTTGACGAATTCCAGCCACCGGAGCAGGCTGAATTTAGGCACCGTGGACCACATTTTCACCATAAGACAAGTTGTACAAAATACATAATAATACAATCAGCCACTGTGCGTTGCTTTTATGGACTATGAAAAAGCGTGTGACGCTGTCAAAACCTGGGCTGTTCTGGATGCTTTACAGCGATGTCAGGTCGATTGGCGATACGTTCTGATCTTATTGCGTCGCCAATCTTATTGCATCGAGGAGTGCGACAAGGGGGTGGCATTTCCCCGAAACTGTTCAATAATGCTTTGGAGGATGTCTTCAGACTCTAAACTGTGTAGAATGCGGCATAAATGTTAACGGCGAGTACCTCTCACATCTTCCTTTCGCCAACGATATCGCTGGTGAGCTTAGAGAAAATGTTACCTGTTTGTTTGTTGACCTACGGGGCCTGGACATGGCCTTTTAATTTAGAACTGATCCGCAAGTTTGCAGTAGCTCAACGGGCTATTGAACGTGCTATGTTGGGTATTTCTCTGTCCGACAAAATTTAAAGAAGTAAGAAGGCAGAGAACTAAGGTATCCGATATCACGCGACGAATACGTTTGCTGAAGTAGCAATGGGCTGGTCACACACTCAGAAGAACAGCTAGCAGGCCAGTAAGGTTCTGGAGTGGAGGCTGCGTTTAGGAAAAAAGTTTTGGCCGGACTTTCACCAGGTGGGAAGACTTTCTCCGTACAGTAGCCGGTCCGGGATGGATGCGAGTAGCAGGTCATCTAGGCGTTCATTGAGGATGCCTATGTCCAGCAGTGGACCGATAAGGGCTGATAATGAATGAAAAAAAAATAGATTTTATTTTAGAAATACATAAATAAACGTTCATGGCCTAGGCGGTATTCGAACCCGCGTCTTCTCTCGAAACACGCGGACTAAACGCCACGTTGCCGTCGTCAATAGTAACCTAAACTATCTTAAATAACTGATAGTTATTTAAGATTCGATAAAGGAACTACTATTACCTTGGTCGAATGTCTTAGACTGTCTAGTAAGATGCTAGTAAAATATTTGCCAAAAGAACTTGCTCTTTAAAGATAAACAAAATTGTTACTTTGATGTTCACTAAGTCAAAGTTTAGCAAAACGTAACGGGTATAGGGGAAATAGCGACGCGCTTCTAATAAACAAGATGATTGTTTTCAACCTATCGATGATGATAATGATGTCGGGGCTTAGTAACTTTTTACGCGAATAAAATGAGGCCTCCCAATAAACGTAAAGGCACATCCATATCCTGTTATTGATAGTTAATGTGTCAGAGTGTAGATGTTTTCATATATGCTATCAGACAATAGTGTGACGTCACCCAGGCGCCGGTATAGTTGAATTAATTAATAGTCCATGTGCACTAGCCAAACGTGACCGATCAGTTATCAATATGAGTCGATAGCTCCAAACGTCTGCCTACCGCAGACCATCGTAAATAATGGCGGCGATAAAAACTAACTAATAACAATAAATTATTCCCGTGCTAGTGACCAATTAGGGAAATAATTATTTTATAGGCCCAGCGAAATGTGTAATGATGACGTAGCGCTACCGAAACTTATAAGAAAATATATATCTTTATTTTTTTTTATGGTTTCGGTTTTAGTCGCGATTTATTTTGACGATAGGACTAATAATGAAGACCATTTTTATAGCATATAATAAACGGGAAATCGGGGCCTTGTCGACACCCATGGACATCTATATTATATCCGTTAGTCCTCCCCGCCAATGGGCCGGCTACTTAGAAACTGCACGAAATGTGACTTTCACTGCAATTCGGACGTAATGCGCTGTGGTAATTGGATATGTATACCCACCATAGTTCAAGCCTTGACGTGACAGTGGGGCTTAGTAGCCTGAGGTGAACTCAGGCGACACCAATTGTACCAAGGTGCTCTTTACACACCTCTTATAGGAAGAGGGGGGAGGGAGAGAGGATGTTTTGCGCACGACGCAACGTACAAGGATGGGAACCTTGCTTCATTGCACTGTCCCAGAGTTGGTGAGGTTGTCCTGTGCTGCGGGGCAAACCTTTGGTGGAGGAGGTGTTCGTCTCTTAAGGGACTATTTACCCGTCAAGGTGTCATGTGGTTCAGTGCCCTGAAGGCAACGTGGTGGTTTTTATGGATATTGTGCCGCGAACCTCACACACCACTGGACTCCACCCAGGGCCAGTGTAGGCGTGGAAGTGCGTTTCCCCGCGTCAAAAAAAGGTTACGGATGCCACCAACATCATCATTAAATGTGTGTGTTCCTCTCGGTAGTTTCTTCCACGTTGTCCTATTCTCTAACATATTCTTTTCACAAATGACGCGCTCTGGGCGCTTCTTTAATTTGTTGACCAATATTTATCGGCCTTCCACTTTCTCTTCTTTTCTTGCCTAACGTTTTTCTTCTACAATGTCATGTATGAAAACATGTTCACTCAGACAGTGACCGAGTGGGTAACGCGCCTGCATAACGGTTATGAGCATGTCTGTGGTAATGGAACGGCTACAAAAGAACTAATTTAGCTATTCATACCTGTAGAATTATATATATTAAACGTAAAACCTATGGCGCTCTAAGGAGGAGGTTTTTGTGTAGCAGTGGAATTCATCTGGATGATGATAATAGCGATGGTCGCGAAACGTAAAACGGAGGCCGTTTTGTGAAATTTTATAATTCTGAAATTAAAAGACGATATTCACCCCAATTAATGTTTTTTTGCCAATCCCATACCATTAACACATTGTTGTATAATTACTACGTTTGTGGCGCAAACCAATCCTTAGAAAAAGTAGATATACTAATAGGCTTTGAGGCTATCAAAGGTACGACAATACTAACTGGTTCCTTTTTTATTTCTAACGAACGATAGAATAAAGGCATACAGCATTTAGAACAAGCTAATTAATAGAGTTACATATGATCAATTCTAATACATATTTATATTCTCTTCATAGGGACACAAATCCATAGAAGTGATTGAGGAACTTTTTCCCCTTGATGATTAGCTTGGTTGTGTCACTCAAGTGGCAAAAGTACAGATTTATGCCTGCAGCTTGTAGAGTTCTATGACGGTATATAAAAAGCGAAAAAAACATTTGTTACAACTCATTGTGACGTTTTATAAAAACATTAAATACATTTGTAAAATTAATCGCATATTGTGTAAATTAAGGCTGACATGCGAGCACAGTATGGGGTCTAGACAAGTAGTTATCTGCAGCTGCTAACACGAAGCAAATAAAAAACAGACACTAGACTTTTACACTTACCTATATTTGTCTTATTAATGCCAACATTCAACCGATTTTTTAACTGGCTTATAACAGCGCGTTTTTTACACTATTTTAATTGAGTCTGTTTCTGTTATTGGAAATGATGATGAATTATGGGAGTTGATGCAATGCCGCAGTCGAATTACGGCTACCATAATCAGAGAGGCATCTCAGTAGAGACCATCCAACTTCGCAGAAGGTCTTATATTGCACAAATGTGTCAGATGTAAGTGCACGTTTTATTCTCTCATTTTCCTGTTTTTATAAGACGGTAGTCCGATACGGCGAGAAATATGGCGCAGGAGCAACTGCTAATGCTCTGAAATGCATACTGGTGCGAAAACGCAACTCTTTGATTTCATATTCTTTTATTGAAAAATCCTAATAACAATTTTGGACCGACCCTCCTGGTGGCTCGATAATAATAATATAATCGCGAGGCCTTTTTAATTCCTAAAATGACTGATGT
>JAFELO010001055.1:343548-370494 GCA_017140195.1 Eumaeus atala | reverse complement strand
TCATAAACGATGACTTAGACGTCATTGCTAATATTATTTATTAATTTGTAGGATATTTTGGTAAAAATCGTAAATATTACATAATTTTGACGAAAATCAAATAATGAAAAAAAAAAGTCGTGATGAAAATAGATATTTTTAGTGTTCACCCTGGACGCAACAGTGCTTTCTTATTTTATAAAGTAAACTGTAAATTATAACAATTATATTTTATTTTATATATTATAGGTATATTTCGAAATACATAAATGATTCAAATAAATCAATGGACAAAACAACACGAGCCTTTTAGGATAAAGCTCACGAACATGTTTAATTAAACATATACGTAAATGGTGAGGTTTTTCTTTCGTATCATAGTACAACATGTCTAAGGTGTTATACCGAAAAAGGAGATGACATATCGGACACATCTCCCGTGTTAGTATTCAATGAAGGGTGGTCATACAAAAAGCTAATTGTCATTCAGCAAAAAGCGCATGGAAGAGCAATGATTGACAGGACATTAGGACGGTATGGAGCGTAATTGCTAATACAGGTCGCCTTGAATTGTCGTGTTGATATGGCTGTAAGGAGAATATCAATTATTTATTTGAGATGGATTTGAATTCGGCGAACAGTGAATTCAAATTGCAAGCCAAATCACTCCATTTTTGAGGAATGATTTGGCTAGCAAATTGAAGACACGCACGCCGTATTTTTTAATACGGCGTGCGTGTGTTCAAAACGCTTTTATACTAGACATTTTGTGGCAATCATTTGGAGATCCTATTGTAGTATAGCGGGAAAAGCGAGTTATTAGAGCCTTTCTACGAGTACCGATGTCCGTATAATTACTAAGCCGATACGTTGCGCCCCTTTTTCCTCCCTTACAATAGACTATTATATACGAAACACGACATCATAGCTCCTTACGTGCGCGAGAGTTAGGTATGATTGCGCGATCGTGATTATTCAATTCGAATCGAACACTTAGTGCCCTTTTGCCCTTTGGCGACTTCCGACGCCCGTAGGCACTAGTATTATTATTTTACAGGTTTATGTCTCCTTCTTCCGACATTGAGCCAATGGGACTCCCTACCTGTAACTTGCGAGCTGTATTATGTGAATAGATGCAGCGTTTTACTGTTAAGAACAAAGTACCAGTGACATATACCACTAGTAGCAACTAGTGGTATATGTCAATAAAGTCAGCTTTCGCATTACGAATATGCCGAATACGTATTACGAATACGATATTACCTATAATCGTTTACCATAAAAGTCTGTGTAGATTCACTACACGTTCTTTGTTATTCTTTTGCTGACCGACCGCTAGTTAACACATAAAAACATGAACTAAAATAAAAAATATGCTAAAAGAATCACTTAAAATATTTCGCATACCTTCAAAAACAAAAAGCTTCGTAAAATGCATGCTAATCATTTTAACAAACAATTTTTACCTTCACGTTAGCGGGTGGTAGCACAACACAATATCTATGAATAATCAGATATAACATGTTCACCTCAGTATTTGTAAATAGAAAACACAATTACCGCAAAATAAACCTACTCCTGTTTTAATACG
Organism: Eumaeus atala; assembly: GCA_017140195.1. Taxonomy (NCBI): domain Eukaryota; kingdom Metazoa; phylum Arthropoda; class Insecta; order Lepidoptera; family Lycaenidae; genus Eumaeus; species Eumaeus atala. The sequence continues at coordinate 368,924 of JAFELO010001055.1, read as the reverse complement.
GTCCAAATTGTATCGAGAAATTTATAAAAGGAGTATATTTGTATAGAGGAGTGAACAACAATAATTTATCGTCTCCTTTGCAAGGTAATTGCGTAAATCATGCATTTATGACAGAGTTGGTCAAAGACTGCATTGTCTACCGCGTTCCCGTGGTCATGCGCACGTTTCGTAACAAATATTTTAGGACTTTGTACAAGTAGATAAGTTTTTTATTTGAAATATACCTGCTTGCATGCAGGTATTGCAGGAATAGGCTGAGATGTCGTTTATCAAATGTTCAATATTATATCTGTACTAATAATATAAAGCTGAAAAGTTTGTTTGTTTGAACGCACTATCTTCGGGAAGTACTTGAAAAATTTGAATCTGGAATGACCTAATTGAAAAATTCTCTTTGTGCTCAATAGTACATTTATAGAGGTAAGATATAGGCTATATAGACTTAATGCTACCAGTAATAGGGCCGGAGATACGTGAGTGAAACCGTGGGGTGGTGCTAGTCCGATGTATCTTGCTAAGATCAACGCCAGAAGCGAGTCTTATGAAGTGCGAAGTCTTAGTCATCTACGAGTATGTTTATTTTGTTATAGCTATATTCCTCGCGGTTTCACTCACGTAAAACACTACATCCCAAGTGAACCATATTTTTTTGGAATAGAGTAATTTTTACATTAGTCCAAACTTCTATATTTCTATGTCAATATTTATCTTTGTCAAATTTCATCCAGATCCGTTCACTAATTTTTGCTTGTAAGGGTAATAAATATACATACAATCTTTCGCAAATTAAAATGATAGTACATGCATATGTTGTTGTCTTAATTAAATAAAAATTATAAAAATAGAATATTTTTTTTATTTATGGGTTATATGGGATATACTTATTGCATCTTTAGCTACGCATATGTATTTGTAAAAATATTTTTTATTCGAAAGGGTCGTAGATTTATCTATTAATAAGGTGACACTTGACGAGTATATCGACAATCTTAGGTCCTCTAAATATGATTTTTTGTTTAGAGAATTGATGGATATACGAAATTGATGATGCTAGAGATAGATAAAGAGAGAGGTAGAGAGAGAGAGATACACAGAGAGAGAGAGTCGGAGAAGGAGAAAGAGATCGATATGTACAACAAGGTAACAATGTCCATATTTGCTTTTAGTTGACTAAATATCAGATAAGGTGAATCTTTTTGCGTTATTCACAGCAACTAAATAAATATATACATTTTCGGATACTTTTAACAACTTATGACTGTCATCGCCGTCCTCCTGTGACCATAGTAGCTGTACGTCTTCTAAAACGTTGTGATTATAGAATACTTAATAAACGGTAATATGATGCGTTAAAGTAGTTTTATTATGATAAGGTGAATCTTTAAAGAAAAGGTAAGGCTAAAAAAGAGAGAGAATAATTGAGAAACTAAGTAGGTTATGAGTTGGTAGCGAAATCGATTCTAATTATGATACAAAGTCCCCAAAAGTATTCGTCTGCATGTGTCTGTATTCCATGCCGTTTTTACTAATGGACAGGAATATCCTCGAGAAAGATTTCAGTGTGTAATTTGTTAAGGTAGAGCAAACCAGTCCATGTTATTTACGGCCGAAGTGGATCGCTGATATATATGTATAAAAATACTAACTTAGTGGCAACATTTAGACGACCACCCCAAATATTCCAAAATATTAATAAGTATAGCAATGTCTTGAGGAAAAGATAAACAAATACATTTTATTCTACCAGATAAATGTTACAACTACTATAAGTTAGAGTATGCCTCATACATAAAAAATTGATTCTCTCGATGCCACATTCAATCAGCCGTGTCAAATTGGCTGTATCGTAAAGTCAAGTTTTCTGATCAATGTTAGCGCAGGCTATTAGCAAATAAACTATAAAAGCATGGATAGTGAAGTTAAAGACTTAATTAGCGTTCGCGGCGGGGCCTGCACGCGTCGCGTTTATCTTATCTGTGCTGGCACGACTCGTGGCTGCGCGGGAGTTGTCGGTCTTGATATTGCTGACAGAGGGATTTATGTTCTGTTACGTGAAACTTATACTTTATAAAGCTATTGTAACACTAATGTTCCTTTGTCTATCAGTTACGGCTTTATTATGAAATGACGTTAGTGCAATTGTGTGTTTGGCATAAGACATTGTCTCCTTTTATGTTATTGATTAATTCTGAACATAATCTGAGGAAAGTTTTATGTTCCGTACGGGACGTAAGATAAAGCAGGTTTAAGCCTTCAAAATTTAACGTAAAGATCCAAATTAATATAATGAACATTGTTTCGCATATCGGAGTTAATTCACATTGTTTTTAGTAGGTATACAAAGCCTCGTGTTTGATGTAATTCGTATATTAACTAATTTCTTCGTGCTCCTTTAGCAAAGAAGTTTTTTTTTGATGATTTGGCGAAACATTTTTTGTACCATCACTGGTTCTGGGTCCTGGTGCTTAGTGGTGTTCATGAGACGAAGTTGTACTGAATAGTCGTTAAAACCACCACAAACAGATGTAGGTACCGTCTTTGGTGAACTACCCTGGCATTGCTAGGGTGAGGTTCCCAGTTTCGCCCCTTGTCCCGTGCGCAAAAGCGTTCCCTCCCTCCTGCACTTACTTCTCTCTTCTTATTAGTAGTGTGCAAGTAGATGCCCCTTCGGCTTAATCGACTTCACCCAAAATTTCTGGGTTCACCTTGGGCTACTAAGCCCTAACACAACGACAAGGCTTGAGCCATAGGCAGAATAGTAGTGACCCAAAATTAGTTTTCAAACAAAATTAGTCTTATATTTTCAAGTGTTATAATTTGTATTAGAGACTGCCTCGTGGTCCTGAGTTCGGGTCCCAGGTCGGGAGCAAAGTGTAATTTGGGAATTTTCAACTTCTAATAACAATCATCTGAGAGCACCTTAAGGAATCAATCCCGCGTATGATTTCTCTATGGTCGTAACGTCCCTCGTCTCACTGTCTTCATCGGAATACGTGAATGAGCGAACACTGAGTGCACTTGTGCCAGCACACACACTTATGCACTATAATATGCCCCGCGCAATTGGCAAGTCTATATAGTGATGGCGGCGTGGCCGAAATCGGCTAAGTTGACATTATTTTATAGAATTATTATAATTAGACCCACCTCTTCACCTCGTTTGCTGATATTTTCCACTTTTGTTACTAATTCAGACTTTTCTAAATTAAAAGCAGATAAAAGCGAATAGTCGTATAGCGGTCAGTGGATGTTAATGTTCATAATTGAAGAAAAAAATGTACTCGTATGTATAAGACTTAGTTCGTCCAAAGCTGAGCTTAAAAAAGTCCAATAAAAACACAGTTACAACAATAATTATTACTTAATGCATTTATGTACGCCCTAGGTGGTTGGGTTATTTCTCAGTTAATTAAGATAATTCAATATGTCTATTGACAACAATATATGGATGCGCAAGCGCAAGACAGATAGCTTTATTAACAAGATTTTACGCAACAACTAATTATAGTGGGACAGGCAGTAATTTATATGATTGTACTTCTTGCGTTTTTTGTCGGACATGTTATAACCCTTAATAATACTAATAGAAATAAGAACGACATAAATATAAATATTTTAATAAGGTTTGCTATTTTATACGAAATATATGGTCTACTTTTACTATTTAATGTCTTTCCTCTACGTTGCTGGATATTTTTGTTGGACTGATTATGAGAATGGGTACGAAAATGCATAACATTCAAACCCAGGAAGCGTGGGCAATTTGATTCGAATACACATGTAAATTGATTTGATTATGATGTTATTCGAAAAAAATGAGTACACTCATCGTCAGTACCTTGGCTATTCGTCGGAGTTCTAGTATATCTAATGGACTTGCGAGTTGTGTATTTGTGTGCACACCTCTGCCTACCTCCTCGGGGATAATAGGCGTGAAGCTACTTTTCTTTATGAATACGCTCAAACTCTTGATTGACTTACCTCCCGTATTGAAAAAAACTTTTGTTTAAAGTGATATACTTACACGTCATGTGTTTACACTTACTTCCTTCCACGATAGGTAATGTAATCAATAAAACAAAAATATTGTTTATGTACACGACGCCTTACTATAGTCGGGACCATAGAGAATTTATTGTCGTCATGACAGTGCGTTGCCCTCTTTTTCTCCTCTCCTCCAATGGGCCAGCGGCTACTACGCACCGCATGAAAAGCGACAGCATAGCTATCACTTTACGGTAGTGAGCGAGAAGAACCTCCCCGGACATACGGGCCCAATTCAGCTGCAATGCAGCATGGCACTACCGCTTTCTTGCCTGCTTATTTTTTACATTATTTAATATTATATAGTAATCATTACACTCAAACATTCTCAACGAAAATAGATTAATTAAATAAAGTAACCAAAATCCGATATGAAAACGTTAGGTCGTCACGAAACTGTAGCTAGCTAATAAAGTTGGCTGTCTCACGTTCCTAATTAGACAGTTAATTATAAGCCCTCCACGGGAGGTTTAATTTCCACATAAAAGACTATCTAAGTCGTTACTACATTTGACCAGATATTGTTACCGGATATCTTGTTTCGAAAATGCTTTGTTGGAATGAATTCCAAATTTGAATTTAGAAATATTTAAATTTGGTATTCTGTGGTTTACTAATTTTGTAATCTTTTTTGTCAGTATTTAAGAGGCTCCAGAGTAGCTAAAAGCCAAGCCTATATTCTGTTGCAATTTAGTAGTTGAAATAGCAGTAGGTAAGTCGTCTAGGAGTCATGTTAGTTCACAAGACCGTTTTCTGCATATCTCTGTAGTCGATGATACTCTAGTGGTCACTCAAACACCAATCCCCAGTATATGAGATGCATATGATTAGTCCGGTAATAGGCACGGTATTTTAAGTTGGTCGTAAAGAGGTTACAATAGGTGTTGTGGCCTACGTGGAACTGTCTTATGGCTGATAATGATGACAACAATAAATATTGTAAGACTAAATTTCGGTACACCGGTATAAGACCCAAGTGGTATCAGTACGGGCGAGCGAATGGCTAAATAATAGCAGTCCCTCACCAGGTGGACTTGAATCATTACTCTAACTGTAATCCGGCGAATACACCCTGATTTATGGCGGCCCAACAGACGGACAAATTTACGTGTCTTATAAAAAATGGAGCTCAGTTTTCGGGTCGTAAATAATTTGTTATTCGTGTTTACTTTAATCCTTGTTTATATACAGGTACCCACGTATTCGCATCTATGAAATACCGCTTGAAGACTAGAACAAGCTACACAATTAGTAGAAGATTTGCCGTAAATTAATTCTCTGAAGAAAAATAGTGATTGTTTTATTTCACAACCCTGAACATCTCTAAACTAACATAAAATCGATAAAATCGTTTTTGTTTAACGATATTTTTTTACTTATAAAAGAAGTAGAAGTGGGTCACTTTGTCGATGGACGACAGTTGACAGGCAAGGAAACACTCTATAAGGAATTTCCGGTTGAACTAGAATCAAGAAATTTGACAATGAGAATATTACCTACCAACTAGTACTTTTTAATAGCATAAGCGGGCAAACATGGATATTTGCACGATTTTTACGCAGATACGTTGCCCTCCTAAAATTCCTAGTATATACTAGTACCTAAAAATTAAAGGAAAAAACATTATTTTTGTATCAAACTTATATAATATAAATAGACGGTATTTCGTTTTTTGTGTTACAAAAAACGTAACAGCCGCGTAGATTTTTTTTTCGGAGGGATCTACTACTGGTATGCGGCGCTATTGCTCCCGCATCAACACTTCAACGGACTAGCGAAGATTTTGTGTCTTCTGGATTAGGGAGACGATAGGGGGACCTCTTTTCCCGCAGATGGGAAAAGATATAACGGTTTATTTATGGGTGTATAATTACTATAGAGTAATTATTTTGGGACCGGGGCAGACAGTCCCTGTCCCTACATTAGTGGGACGGTGCGCTCGCGATGCCGTTTAAATTGCAGTGACGTGGATAGGGATAATAGAACCCGTTTAATGTTTGGTTTGTCTGAGGACCCCCCCCCCCCTCTGCGGGAGTAGTTGATTTGCGCTACAAATCAGCAAGAAACCGTGATCATGATTTGTTTATTATTATTAGAGCTGGCAAGTTCCTTGGCCCTGAATGTTGTTTATAATATCGTTTACTTGTCCGTTGAAGTGTCACTTCCTTTATGTGTCCGAGCACACGATAAAATTTATGATATAATTATAATTTACCGAAAAAATCGGTGTGCCTACCGACGCCCATGAACATCCACAAAATTACAATGCCTATGCGTTGTCCTCCTGCTATCCCCTTCCACTAATGGGCACCGGCTACTCACAAACCGCACAAAGTGTGGCATCGCAGTCACTTTACGCCGATATCACGTGGTCGAGAGGTACTTCCCCGGTCGTGCCGAACCCAATTTCGCCTACAATGTAGCACGACAATACCTGGTATAAAATTATTCTTCATTAGCCTTTAAACTGCTTCTAAAATTCCTGACTTAGACGTGATAGCATAACTCTTAGGAACTTCACACCTACGCTAGACAGAGACACTTCCAAGACCACAAGTGAGTAGAACATATAGCCTTGTTTAAAATACTTTTCTGAAAATCCCTACACACAAAGCTACTTAAACATCATTTAAGTATAAAGTGCATACGGTGCGAAAGATAGTAACGTTGAAATTCGTCTGGCAAGGAATCGAACCCCACATCCCGAGGCGGCTTCGTATGCAAGCTTCCTGTTTGGCACGGCACCACGGCTACTCCTCAGTATACCTGCCAAGTCTCCTTTATTTTGTGGAAGATATTTTAATATACGTAGAAGTTATATTATCAAATCAGTAATATTATTATTATCTCAATGGTGATAGGTATTATAATAACCGGGTATTTTGCCAATGAGATCCAATTCTGAGTTTTTATATGTGTAATATTATAATAACACTGGGCCAATACTGTAATATTATAAGATATTTATACAGAATTAGAACCAAATAGATACGAGAAGGTAGAAGAAGAAGAAGAAGATGAATGAATATAGCTTTTTGTTATACCTAATACCGCCAACTTGACCATATTATTATCTAAATACGGTTTCACAAGTATATCTATCTAGTGTAGGAAGGAGCACATCTAGGAGAAGAACTTCCAAACATTCTAATATTTGACTCATTTATTTGTAATCCCGAAATGCCCGAAGACACAGTTTCATACTATAAATTTAAAAATCGAGGGACTTCCAGACCCTCGATTTTTAACTACCCTATGTACGAAATGTCTCCTATTTCATCCTTAAATATCCAGAAATGCTTTAATACGTGTCTACTCATTTTTAATCGGTAGTCCAAAAATATAGTTTCATGTTTCTAAGTTAAAAAATGACGGGCTACCATACAAACTTTCTTCTTCCATTCACTCCCTTAGGGGCAGAAAAGCTAAAATTACGTCTTTAGTCGTTGTCTAGCAAATAAAACAAAATTTCTCACAAATTTTAATGGTTTCAGTTTAATAGTTTACGCTCGACAAACGTCAGTTAGTATTTTGTATATATTTGTTTCTTAGATCTCTTACAGGATAAGTCATATGAAAGGGAAATATACTAGCAGCCTGATCAGCAGTCACTACCGATGCACATAGACCTTACTACATATGACTATAAGATGATATATATATATTTATATATATATATATATATATATATATATATGCAGTGGGCCGATAAGGGCTGATAAAAATGTTGATGATAGTATATTTTTTTGGTATATAAGTATAATCGTTTGCTTTGGTATATAATTATACCAAAACAAATTTGGGTTGGTGTTTATTTAACTGCAATTACCATGCTGTGTATAGGCAATGCAGCAATGTCACAACCCTGTGAAGTTTATTTCGTTTATCATCATAATCATTATCAGCCCCTATCGGTCCACTGCTGAACATAGAGTGTGTGACCAGCCCATTTTAGCGAGCTTATTCTGCGCGTGATATCGGATAATTTAGCTATCTTCCTTATGACTTCGTTACGGTTCTATCGGACAAAGAAACACCCAACATAGCCCGTTTATTAAGTTATTCACTCATTATTCCATCACCGTCCTATCGGATCAAGAATATTTTCTAATATCTCGAATATACATGAAATGTAGAATATATTTGGACTCGTGGCCTGCGAATACATCTGTATAATACGTACTTTAGTTACAGTTTTTTCATTATATAATGGAACAAACAAGCATTTGATGTCAAGTTGAACGACCAATGCTTGACATTTACATTGTAGCTATGCAAACGTGTTATCCTCAAGTGGATTCTTACAAACCTCGCGGAACATGAAAGCATCAAAGCTACCACTATCCGGTGATGGTTGACGCTACAAGATACATTGAGCCCCTTGGCTCCCCTACACCCAATGGCCAGTCACAAACCGCACGAAGCGTGGCACCGGAGTTGGCACTTCACGCCGTTATCATAGCCCTAATCGTGCTGGCACTACTCCGTTGTGATGCACCATGGCACCTAACCTCTTACACATAGCCCTGAAGCATATATCTATAACAAAGGAGAAGGGGAATTTTGTGAAAGAATTATTATCATTTTCTGTCTACTTAAGGTTGGATGCATCCAGAGCATCATTCGTTTTGACTTTCATTGGTAAGGCTTCTGTTCAGCAGTAAACAGATAAGTGTGATGAAAACTGATAAGGACCATGGTTACGTATTAAAGCTTATTAAGCTTTATTACTCTTGATCTAAACGAGCTCCATGACACTTCTACTTAGTAGAAGTACCCGTACCCTATGACCAGGTCTTTTTGTCGCAAAACGCGGGAAGAAAAAAGCAGGAACTATGAACCTGACAGGTGTTGTGAGCCCGAAGCTCGTTTCGAGAAGCGAGATCAAAGTCCAATGCGAGGACCTTCGGTGGCCGTGGTGCATGGCCTAAGTTTGGCGCAACCTGAAGTAGCTTGCATTTAGCTCAGACCATACACCACTAATGCTAGTATATCTAATTGGGTTATTTTCCCTAACACCAACCCTAAACTATAACACATATTTGTCTACTAAACGATAACACATACTTGTCTGCAGTCCATTTATAAGATATAGAGATTCATGCTTTTTTATATTATAACAGGCAAACGATCATTCATGGCCTTTTTACGACTACCGAACCCCATGAACATCGGCATAATAACTGTGTCCATGCGTTGCCTCACTTTCCTCCTCCTCTTTCTTCCTCCTTTCCCTCCAATGGGCCACGCCATGTTGAATCAAACCTTCAGACGTAGCTTAGCTAGTAATTAATTTCTCATTGATCCATTAAACGAATCTTTCAGTTAGTATTGTGATAAAGAAATATTCGCTATTGAATTTTTACTTTATCTAATCATTTTATTTAATTAAATATTTAAACCTACTAGACGGCAGCTGATACATTTCTGCCTGCTGAGTTTCATGCCTAATATTGGAACATGGACCTCAAGCAGATAATTAATGCGAGAATGATTAAAAAGTTTAATTAGGAATATTTTATCATATTTAGCTTTTACTTCTTAGCTTTTAAATGATGTAGATTTTATATCCCACGATCGATCGATTTGGTTTTTAAATGATATAGACTACCTTTGTATGGGTAGATTTGAGGTGATCTATTAATTTTAAATAAGAGAATAAAAATAACAAGTGTACAGTAACAGAATTTTATTGAATGCATATCAATGTCGCACTATAGCCAATATTGTACAAAAACTTATTCGGTCCTCAATTCACATATTACACAACTTTCCACACGAGTACAATCATAAAACACAAACATTTAAATCATTTTAACTAGAATCCCCTTTTTAAGTATTTCTCTTCATTTATTACTAATTAATATTAATTAATTATGATACATTACAATAAATTGGGCCTACCTATTTACGTATGACAAATGCTTGTAAAGGATAAAATTTACGTATTATATTCATGAGCACGGTTCGTATAAAATAAATAAACGATCGTAACGTGGGTAAACTTATAAAATCAAATTGTATAAACTTATAAATGAGCCAAAAAGTGACAAAAAAACAAGTGTATCCATTTCGAATCGCATAAAGTACCTAATAGATTATATATATATATATATATATATATATATATATACATATATGTATGTATGTCTATGTATTATTTACAATTTATGAAACGAAGAGAAGTGTTGTAAAAATTTAGGCGGAGATTCTTTCATAGCATATACATGAATATTGATTAACAATATACATATATAAATGAGAAAATGAAATGTATATTTAAATGAAAAGACTGCTGACATTTGGCACTATACATCATAGATGAAACAAAATAATCTCGGAAAGAATCTCGTCCAAACTCTACCATAATCATCTTATATTACAAGAGAGACATTACGTATATGTTTATAGGAATCCAAAAATATTACTACAACTGTATCTTAAAATAAATTATGTTACTTAATTTAATTAACTACTCGTATACTGGGCACAACTAGTTTTGTTTGTTGTCATTTAAGTGACTATAGGTAAGCTAAGTATAAGTTAAGCTATCGACTAAAAATGGAATAATCTTCGTACTAAAGCCTTTTCATTTACGTATTTAAGGTTCCAGGTGTGACGTATTTATATAAACTTAAAATATTTCGATAATAAAAAGGGTTTAAATATAAATGATGCGAGTGATCAGCATGGTTCAAATACAGTTACACTTTAACAATACATAACAACATAACAACTAAAACTATTTCAAAATATCAAAATTGGTACGTTTTCTTACAATTTCGAAATATATTATACTACGTAATTTATCGTAATCATCGTATACTCTACTCATCATTATATTATGTAATTGTTGTTTTTGTTTTCATATATTTTGTTTATTATATGCTTTTTGTTTTGTTTTAAATCAACTCAGTCTTAATTAAAAATACAAATGTTCATAGGTTATTTTGTATCATACACTTTTTCGTCGCCTATTTACGTCACACCAGAAAATATTTAAAGATAAATAATTTAAATTATTAATTTCTGAACGTATACAGACGTTGTACATCAGTTTACAATTATCATTACAAATTTATAATCTTATTTATTTACAAAATATACCAATATCGTTTACTGTTAGACTTTTTTTACAATGTAGATATATCTTTCCGCTCAAGAAGTAGGTCTTCTAGACCTAAATATGTAAGTCAGCGAACACTAAGCCGTGTTACAACTCACTGCCGCAGTGTTATGACGATTTGCCTCTTAGCCAATTAAAAATTCGAAATAATGAAATAGAAAAACCGTGGCTGGCGGTCGCTATACAATGTAATATTTGTACATTTTTTCAGTTTCATAAAAATCTACTAAGATATATTATGATTTCGATTGTTCACTACTTACATGAATTTAAGACATATCTACGCATTTGCTTCTCTCAGAACGTTCTCGTTTCATTCGGATTCCAGGACGTTCTACAACGGTTTCGGCAAAGGCTTTAAATTGATCTGGAGCCGCTTAGACAAAGTGCGATTCAAAATGAACTATAGTCGGGCACAATTCGCACGATAAATAAAAACACAATTCCATTTGAAGCTCGAGGCTGGCGCGGCGGCCCTGTCCGTGTACCTCAGCAGGCGTTCAAGATTTATACAGGGAGATGCGGAACAATATATCACGGGCCAGAACAACGCGGGAACTCAACCTATCCTAGTGTGGAACAGCCACCGTACCGATGGACTCGATAGCAGATCAGCCAGGCCGATATCACCGATCTCGCAAAGGCTGTCTCAATATATAACTGGATTGGTGGGACGTTTCAATATTGTTGAAAAGATCGTTCTCAAACAAGAAAGTTTATTAAATATTGACAGGAGTTAATGAATATTAACAGAAACTTGCATAAATATACGTATTACTTTATAACTCAAGCTAAGCGATAAATAAGCGGACACCGAAACATGTATTTTTCATGCGAGTTTTATATAATTTATAGTCGACGATGATATCGCGACTGGTTCTTTTATTTGTAAAATAGTGATACGCGGAGTGTGTTCGGTAAGCGTTACTAACGGGAAACTTTGATAATAAATCTCCAGCAGTCGATTGCCTAAGCGCTCGTGTGGGCTGGCACAAAAATTTATTCGACAGTAGACTTTGATATCTTGATCTCGCGACGTCAAACCGCGTCGGGCCAGAGGAGTAAATCAAGCCGCAATACGACAATCTGCTGTGCGTTTTATTACACGATACTGTGACGTATCGGAGAGCGTGCTAACTGCTAGTTTTGATAAAACTTAAGTTATGCCTCTAACGTGACTACGCTTGTTTGTAAACGCGACAGCCACCTGAAACAAAGGAAAAGCGAAATTAATATAAGTGCCAATGATAAAAACATAAAATTGGTTAATATTGACGTGCATCTCGTGAGGTTTAATAGCTCTACTCACTTCAGACTTCGAATAAAGCTTTAATTGATTATGTTTCATTATTTACGAGGCCCTTAAAAAAGTTACAACGAAAATGTTTTTCGTCAAAGTGTATAAAGACTATTTAATAAATTATCGCATTTACGCACGAATTTTTTACATTTAACTTCTAGCATAAAGTAAATTTGATAAAAGGCCGTATCTTTGGCTGGCAGGCTCCGTCGAGCCGGCACTGAAATTAAGATGTAACATGATGCGAGAACGAGCAAGACCTGCTAGATTTATTGCTATACCACTTTGCATATGCTGATTTACAAAGAGCAAGGACATAACTTGGAGCTGACATGAATCTGACAAGTACTGCTCTGGTGTGTCCAGAAGCTATACTTATAATTTATTAATTTTTTTAGTAAAAATTTTAATATATTTGTTTTCGTTTAAATGAAAATAATGTTAAAAAATATTTTTTATGGAGCAAATAAAAAGCAAATTAATTGATTTAAAATAATAAATATCAGCTCCTACTTGTATATTTTATTATACTTATAAGAATCGAACTAATTGAACTAATATATCAACTAGATTATCAATTGATATAGCTGTTCAATTCGAAATGTCAGTCAGGACAAATGATAATGTAAAAGTCATAATAAATAACATTAATTATTTCATGTACTAATTGTGGCTAATTCACATAAACATTGGTTCATGGCAGGTACGGTAAAAAAAGTTTAAGTTAAAAATTTTACCAAAGAAAATATGCATGAAATTTTTGGAAATATATACACACACATACATTTTAAAACCAGTTTTTCAAGGGTAATCCTCTGAAATTTTGTCCTCGAAATTAAATAAAGGCTACTGGACAAAACCATATCCAAATTATCAGTTATTTTGAAGTACAAAATGATAGACTGAAATTTAATTTTAGTAATTAATGTTCCGTGTAATAATGGCTCATTCAGTCGAAAAAGCAAGTGAAATTCAAATTACAACTAATTATCACCTACATACATTTAAGAACATTGCTCATAAAATAATTGTTTATTTTACAGAACAAAATATTTTTTTTGGCTGATGATCTCTACTTATGATGCTGATGTTTCCTAAAATTCTATAATACATTTTTACAACTCTATATAAATCCCGCGCTGCTGATGTTGCCCATTTGCGAAGCGACGGGCGCGAGCGAGACGACTTTCTGTCCATTCCACAGTCAGCGGAAAGAAAACATCGCCGTTTGAGCTTGCGTTACTGTGTAACTCGAGACTGTAGATTAAGAATAAATAAACTAACATCTTGAGATTAAATTTATAGAATATTTAATTAAAAATTAAATTTAGCTTTGCTGTAACAAAATACATGTCTATTATAACATTACTGTGTCTTTATTTGTAATGCGTTTTATTTCTTTTGTATCTGTGACGCAATCATTATAAGAAATGTTACATTATCATAATACATATTTTTTAACATGTTCTACCTATTTTAAAACTAACTTTGATGTTGAAGATTACAAATATTTTTCCAAATTACAATTCTTAACCGCCAATATATTGTGGACAGTGAGTAGGTATTTTATCTTAATCCACAATCTTCTTCGTCGACCAACACTTGAACATAAACCCAACGGAAAAAGAAATCTAATTTCAAAACGTAAGAAAACATTCAAACAAAATCGAGTAAATAATCTCCATATATATGTCCAATAATAAGATTATTGGACATATGACGAAGAAGAAAGATTCCACCCGAATAATTGATTATAACAAAATCATGTTATCTCTTTTTATTGTTCATCACCAAATAAATTCAAAACCTACATCAGCCTTTTCATGACCGATGCTGATAGGTTAGAAAGAGATACGTAATTACCATGAGAGTCAACATTATATGGTTACCTAAAGATCGTGTCACATTTTTATTCAACTTTTTTCATAATCAATCATTTTATATTATATCGATATATTAATAGTATATTAAAATTAGTTTCAATTAAATAATTAGAACATACTCCCTAGGTATATGTACCTACATTACACATCATATTAGCGCACTAACAAGCTAACGACCTGAAACAAGAGTAACATCCTGAAATTCCATTTATTTTCAGACAGTGACCAGTGCGAGCGCGGCATCAAGAACAATGGAAGAAGAGGGCAGCGCTCCGTCAACTGCGAGAGGCCATAAATCCAATAGGACGCGCAATTTGTTGAATTACAGCATGCGCCAGCCAGCCACCGGGCCGACGCGAAATTAGCTCCCACAGAGATAAATTGACGGCCCGCTAAATAAATTATTTGGGAAAACCGAGAAAAAACGGGCGTCTTCCCTTGATAAGGGTTGCGAGCATTCTACCGTGGAAATAATGAATATCGACCGCCTTGTTGCGTTCTTAGAATTAGATATATATACATTAGTCGTTGAGTACGGTTGTGAGAGGAATTACGGTCCACTAAAGCGTTTATTAAATGTTAATTCTTTATTCTGTGGTTGGGGCACTTAAACTCATTTTAAAAATAGGTTGGTACTGTTCATTCTCTCTCTGAGACTTCATAGCCATTGTTGTCCACTTTACAGCTAAACAAAACTTAGTACTCATTATGAAAGTCAGTGTATGATCTCATCGAGAAAACAGTCCAACAGAATCCAAATTTAACAATGCAGCCCCAATGGTTAAATCATAATGTTGCCGGGCGTAAATAATTAGCCACTGTCACATGTTAATACAATAAAAAGAAAACAGTTCATAGATAACTTTCCGGCATGAGGTAAGTTATAAAGAAATTGAAAATAACTATAGCTAAAAAGTCATTCCAGACTTTTTCCTGTTTTTTTTTCAATACCTACATATTTTGATATCGACAATTCCCACCAGGATGTGAAGAAATTCACACCGATCGTCATTCATATTCCGATCGAATACTGATAATAGCGTACAAAGTTTTCTTTAAATGGCATTACAATCACTTAATCATATCGAGAATCCGATCGGAATGATAAGGCACTGAAGGCTGAGATGCATTTTAATTCATCGCGTACTAGAAATTAGATCAATACAATAAGTGATATCAACAATATTGTTGTTTTTATTTCCTATTTCTTTATTGTCATCCCCTTTGTTGCAATTGTATGCGTTGGAAAATCCATAGTTTCGTAAGATGTCCTGATGTAATAGCTTCTTAAGCGGATTAAGGATTCGTGAAACCATTCGAAAATAATAAAAACTTAAAAATTTTATATATCGCACATACACTTTATAATTTAGTAATTACGAAATACGTTTAACCTAACTATATTGTCAATTAAATTAAACATTTAAAAAACATTGCAAACTTGAATGTTTATCATCTTTGGTCATTTAAACTGCCGCATCTGTGTTCACTTTTATTTTATCGCAAGAAGGGTTCCTCACACCCTTTCTTTCAACGGGATTAATCTTAGTTGTATATTTGAGACTTAGCCGACAATAAGAAAGATACATAGGTGGGCTTAGAGAGTGGGCCGAATAGCAAATCGTTTCAGATTCGTTCCTCGGCGCGAACGGGG
This sequence comes from Eumaeus atala, assembly GCA_017140195.1. NCBI lineage: Eukaryota > Metazoa > Arthropoda > Insecta > Lepidoptera > Lycaenidae > Eumaeus > Eumaeus atala. The sequence continues at coordinate 352,917 of JAFELO010001055.1, read as the reverse complement.
TGGATTTTATTACATTCGTTAACGCATATTAGATTAATGCGTGAACACTTTGAATTAGTATGCAAATCTGAGGCCTGATTTTATGTTTTGCGGCTTGTAAATGTACTTACTAGAAAGTGAATCTTTTTTGAAGGAGGCAAAGAAATAGTGTATATAGATAGCCACTCGAAAGTAATAGGTTATAACACTTTTACAACTAAATATAATTACCGATTAAATTTAAAAAGTAAATAATCAAATAGAATCCCTAAGCAAAATAAAACTCCACGTCAACACAGCAATACCCGCTTCGCAATAGTAATTCTTAGCGATTGGATAATGGAAAGTTTTTTTGCCGATAAACTGGAGAATCCATTTTTAAAAAGTCGACTTGGCGGGGCTTATTTCACCCCTACCTGCGTGCAGCCCATCAATTCATCCCCACCGACGTATGCGGGCCCGCGTGACGTATGTGAGCGCCATTCTTGTTTCCTATATCGTCCAATATGGGACTACGTATGAGGTAATGTTTATTAATTCACACATCCATTTTCCGTTTTTCTATTTCTTGTGTCGAATCAAATGGACTGTTATACAGGTGCAATACTAGTATGTGTCTGATTGATTTTTAATTCGTTATTTTTTTCGGAAGGATCTATTAAAGTTGGCGGCGCTATCTGCCCTACAGTCCGCCGGATCTGTGTCTGTTTCGTTCATGAGATGAGTTGATATATATAATAATATTATCTTTGTATTTTTTTGTTAGAATTATCGTGAATAAATATTACTTGAAAAAGTCTATCTATATGTACATGCACCTAAAGAACTTCACTTAACCATTTAATGACAAGTGAGCGATATGAAGTAAAAATAAAGGGAGGGGACGGTAGCCAAATAAAACATGAAGATTGATGCCATCAAATTTGAAAAATAAGTGAATATCTATGGCGTGGGATTGCTGTTGATATTTTAATACATTTTAGTGAGTGAAAAAATGAGGAAAATATCTAACATTGAACACAAAGAATGAAAGTTTTATAAATACTTATTAATTGGCACTCTTGTGTTTATCAGCTATATAAAGATATGGAAATAGGACATGCTGCAAGATATGAACTAAAACGGATATCGATTTTCAAATATTAAACTAAAACTAACATGCTTTAAAATATCTAGTTTAAGTGTTATAATCTAATATTTAGGCCATCGACATTCTGTGATTGTTACTAAAAGTATAACAAACAAAAAAGAATATTTTAGCATTGAATTTGAATTCGCCCCCGGTCATTTATCAGGATTTTGGACTGGCGGGTCTAAAATTTTGAACGCTTTAAGCCCGGCGTAAATTTCGTAAAACATGACGTGTTGGAAAAAATACCACAAAGTCACTTCCCTTTAGCGTTTGTGTCACATTGTATGGAGTTTTTTTTTTAAATACAGCAATCATTATATAAAAATAAATATTAGTTGTTGGTTTTCGGAATTTAAGATGTATATGAAATAAGATAAAAAAACTAGAATTTATTATTGTAATTTTTTTTATAGAATAGGGATGCAAACGAGAAATCGGAGCCTTTTTACGACTGCCGAATCCCATGAACATCCACATAATTACTATGCCGATGCGTTGCCCTTCTCTCGCTCCCCCCAATGGCTACTCACGAAACGCACGAAACGCGACACTGAAGGTGTCACTGTACGGCATTATTATGTGAGCGAGAGGTACCTCCCCGTTGGTGCCGACCGAATTCCGTAGCAAAGGAGGTTGTAGTATCATTCACTCTGCATGGCACTACCTCCTCCTATTCAGCATGGCACTACCTTTTTTTTTTGTTGACGCGGGAAACGCATTTACGCGCCTTCACCGGCCCTGGGTGGGGTCCAGTGGTGTGTGGAACTCGCGGCACATGATAGTGCCGAATATCCACAAAAACCACCGCGAGTACCATCAGTGCTGCCATTGGTGGGATGCCCCGGAACAACAGATCTTCAGGGCACCTCGACGGCTAGTCAGTCCCTTAAGGGACCAACTCCACCTCAACAGATGGGGTTGCCCCTCATTACAAGACAATCCCACCGACTTGGAGACAGTGCAATGGGGAGAGGTTCCCATCCTCGCCCGTTCCCTCCTATTGCTCTTAGGTCCCCTTATAAGAGGGGTACCGAGAGCGATTCCTCCTCCTGATCTTTAAGCCCCCTCTTCTTATAAGCGGGGTGCAAAGATCCCCTTCGGTTCAATTGGCTTTGACTGTGTTCAACCCAGGCTACTAAGCCCCACCGCCACGACAAGGCTTGAACCATGGTGGGGAGCATGGCACTACCTCTTCCTATATATTATAATATGAAAAAGAAGATGATGATGGTTTGTCATACATGAATAACAAAACGGTATTATTGCAATTGACAAAAAAAATATGCGCCATGAGCAATAAATGAATCACAGCAGTAAATATTTTAAAAACAATTCCTCGAGAAAGTAAGTAATCACGGAGCGGTTCATAGGGTGTGAGTAACGCCTGATCATTTGTCGTTTCAGTAAACTTTCACACCGAACATATTACTTAGGTTTTATTTTTAGACGCCGCTAATGCGACCGTCGCTCTCGGACTAATCCTTCCTTTTTCCGTTCTCTTTATTTCCGTAACACTTTGTAATGTGTCACCATTAGGCCGGCTATGCGAGGGCTGTAGATGGCAAACTATTTCAGATCGAAATATTTGCCTAACAAATTACTAGCAAGGTGTATAATTTCTCTTATTCAAATTATTGTAATTTACTTATTTAATTTTATTTATTGTAACACAATGCAGCAATATATATCATAAGGCTTAATTTAAAGCCCAACATGGATGGAAAAAATTGATTCTGTTGCCAAATATTGAAACGAGAAAAACTCTTTAATCTGAAAAGTTTTGTAGGTTGGCACGGCACGATAAATCAGCGAGTCGTCTCGATGCCAAGGGTATAAGATGATATTGTGTTGGCAACACTGCAATTTATGCGGGTTGGTTCGCATGCATAATCTGTCATAGCTTCCACTGGGGCGATACAATCACGCGGAGTGCGAGTCGTGTAGGCGCTATTAATTACGAATAATCCGCTGCATCACTGTAAATTGCTCGCTAAGTTAGTTTATAAACGCACAAACTGTAAGCTAGATTTTTCATTGAATATTAGACTCGTTATTTAAACCACAAGTCAATAGCCTTTTTTAGCAGCAAACTAAAAAGTATATTTTTATGACCTGTTATTTATTTATTTTCTCTATATGAACTTCAAATAAAGTATTGAAAAAAAAAATAAAGACGTTTCAAGAAATTAAATTTAACAAACTGCTCAAGACGTAGCAACGTAGCACAACTACATGCCGGTGTTATGAGAGGGAAATGACTTTCACTTTCGTGCCGTCCTGCTTCAACTACTGCAGTTGTTGATAATGAACAACAATTTCACTTAATAACATCATGAATCTTCACAACAATATTACTAAAATTGATTTTATTCCTATTTATTTAAATATTTTATTTTACTTATGTTTTGGTTATATTGAAATAATCCTACTTAGAACGATTTAGAAGTATTTGCACATAGAACCAAATTAAATAATTGAGCATTGTACACTTAACGCCGTGTTCAATTTACAAATAAAAAGCAATACATTCCAAGCACAAGTATTACAATTTTTCATTTCTGAACAAACAAGGGAAAAAAAATAACAATTTCTCAGAGAGAAGATTACTCCAGGGATGTGATCTTTATTACCCTGAATCACGTGATCTCACAATAAACTGTTCCTCATCTTCGTTATTTAGTAGGACGCGTGTTTCACACTTTTAATTTTTTCCCTTCTCTTTCGTAACAATAACTAGAACCGTGGCCATGTATCTACGTCTCTACAGCTCGTTACCAAAATCACGTTTATCATAGATCACATTTATCTAAGGCTTTGCTTTTTACCGCTATCGAAACGACTTATGTGTTGTTACGTGAGATAGCGAAACTCGACCGTATTTTAGGAGGTGAAAGTCGATGTTGCTTTAAAGAGGTTTCGATTTTCTAGCGAAATTATAAGAAAGGTGATATATTTAGTCGCGAGCCACACACGACGAATTACGAGCGAACCCGGGCCGCGGGGGTTATGTGGCCTTGATATTTTTGAAAATATATTATATAACAGATAATTTCATTTTTAACCAACTTCACAAAGTAGACAGTTCCAGCAACGTCGAAGTAAGATAGATAATACGTATCAAAATCTTCGAAGTTATTGAGAGCTATTGAAGGCTGGTTTTTGTGGTCATCAAGTCAGGGTCGAACTTCGATCGGACTATGATGAGAATAATTGGTATAATCTTTCGCGGTGAGCATTAGTCGCCCCTAGTCGACTAATACTCACCACAAGAAATAGACCTAAAATGTTTAAATTTAATAAGAATTATTTTTTCCATTAAGATAAAAAAAAAATTGTCCTTATTTTTATATTAATTTATAATTATATTAATTTATATAATACATATAATTTTAATAATTATATTAATTTATATATATTACATATAAATTAATATAATTATAAATTAATTAAAAATAAAGACAAAAGGTAGGTACATATCATTCCCAAAAAGTTTTTGGGTATTCGTCATTGGTACATTCATCAGAATTATTAAGATGTGTAAGGATCGAAGAAGGCCCTTTAGCTGCCGTGCGTCAGCTCCCCCTGGGCGAGGGGACCCGGTCCCTCTCGGCCAAGATAATAATAATTACTTTAGCTCATCTTAAATAGCAAAGGGGTGCATCCTTCCCATCTGAGGAATTGGAGGGGGGGGGGCCTGTCCCTTTATTGACCACAACCTTACCTAGGTCGTCGCCCAGCCTGTCCTGTAGAAACTGATAAAGCTGAACTGGACAATTCCGTGAGCTTAGAGCAGTCAATGAAAAAAAGATCGAGGAAGGTTGTTATGTGTGGCGCTTGCCCTTTTGGGATATTTGCTACCTAAGCAGTACTAATAAATGGTAATTAAAAACAGCTTCCGGAGTTGTAATTGGGTCTCAAAATAACCAAGGTCACATACAAATTTGATGTTTACTAAACCATTTTTAAATTATGATTATTAAGTATAATTTTATACCATTATAACATTTGTGAAGTGAATTATTTATTTAGATAGCATTCATTTCAAATTTATTTTGAAGTTAATTAAGACGCGACAATTTATGAGTGTTTTATGTTAATTATGTTTGATTTTTACAAGTCCTAAGTAATTATTTGTAATTTAAGAAAATATTTTTACAAACATCAGCAAATATTTTGTTTGCTGTTTTTACTCGTTATATAATTATCGCGCACTATTTATTAACCTACTTACTACTTATACCCACTTAATTATCCATAAAATTATATTTGTTATAAAACTTGAAAAAAACTTAGTTGAAAAAAAAATTGTTTCCTTTCAACATAAATAAGGCAGGACCTCTCACTCACATGTATCACTCTGAATGAATTATAAAGCCATGTATTAACCGGTTTGCGATACTTCGGATGACCTGCCGAGATGTTTGGGTGGAGACGGCACAAGTACTTTCGTCGTTTGAAACTCTACTGGCGTCGGTAGTCACATTAGGTGATCCAACTGATCTCAGCATAAAAGTAACTAACCGTAGCACTCGCAGTTGAACCGCTACGAATACGGAATAACATTTTATTCTCAAATAACTTCGAACGGAATGCCGCAAGATGGCGCCGTACCGAGACGCTATTTGTCAAAAGGAAAACAAACATCCAGAAATAGTTTCGGCTGACAAGTTTATAGTGTATCGCGCTTTCGTCTCAGCCGAGCGTGCTCTTATACGTTCATATGGCGACTTATGTACTCGATTTATCGCTCTTCTTCACTATTATGAACATTGACTACTTACTATATTAACCGTGTGTCGTTTGCACGCTATGAAATATTCACTTCAGATAACATTACGAAACCATTGTTGGCTAAATAAATGACTTCATAATAATTTGTTCGTGTATCTTGTGACTATTCTTACAATAGTATTATCACTTCTTTTATCATTATCATTATTAACTTATGTTTAACATATGAAAGTGTTAGTCAGAGTCATCTAAAAAAAAAAGGTTTACTTTTAGAAAATAAGTTATAAATAGAAATGGTAGAATGTAAATATAAAGAGATCATTTAACCTTACACCCTCCATTTATGAACCGGTTACATTTTTTATAGCAGTTCAAATTTTCTCACAGAAATTCTTAACTCGGACATACAAATATTACAAACTTAAATATAGAACCGAGAATAAACGTCAATTCGAATTTCAAGGCAAGTGTGTACCGCAGGTTTTTTACCATTAGAGTAAAAAAGGTTCGCTGAGCTATTTGTTTCAACATAAAGCTTATACTCGTAACTGAGAAAAGAAAATAAATTCATCAAGTCATGGGATTATAATATCATCTTTTAATAATAACTTTTCATAAACATATATACCTACAATCATATTTTATCAAACGTACATATTATAAACTCGTATTACAATAAAACAAGTTAACTTGTGTTATAATCTTTTTTTATAATAATAACAAGCAATTGAAGCCTTCTTACGGCTACCGATGCCTATAAACATTCGCATAATTGTATAGCATATGCGCTGCCCTCCATTCCTACTTCCCTCCAATGGGCCACCAGCTACTCACAAACACGAAGCGCGACAGCTATGCTGTCACTTTACGACGGAGTTATGTGAGCGAGAGGTACCTTACCGGTCGAGCGGGGCTGATATAGCTGCAATGCAGCATAGCACTACCTCTTACCACACATGCATCGGCTGGGGCAAAAATTTTGTTTTTTTATTGCAAGTAATAAATATAGTAGGTATTCCAACAATTATTTAATGCATAATTAATTATGTATTCGTTGTTTAAAACTGTGCGCCTTCAGTCCCACGATAAGATAAATATTAAAAGTGTACATTAGAGTCGAAACACGTAACTAGTTTCAGTAGATATTTGTCTAAGCAGAAGCTTCTGGGAATGGTAGGAAAAATTAAGGAAAACTGTAGACTTGCGACAGAAAATACAACATTGTCGTAGTACTGCCTATGACACATTACAGTGGTTACGATAGTATGTTAAGTCCACATAATTATGCGTAATAGGTTCATTAAAACTAATAAATAACGTTTATGATATCGCTTAATATGTGTGCCCCTACTATAATATTGCTGCTGCGGCTGGCTCAGTTGATGACCGGCTGGCTCCGTTGGTATCGTGGTGTGGGTGATATGTCCACAATTTTTTAAAAGATTAATTACTAATGTTGTGTTATAGGACAATAACTAATGTTGTGTAATATGACAATAACTCATATTGTGTAATATGACAATAACTAATGTTGTGTAATATGACAATAACTAATGTTGTGTAATATGTGTCTAAGGAACCGGTTTGGGATGAATTCGCGCAGCGGGAGATCGTAGCATAAGTTCGACTTCATTGTGAGAGACTCATCTCTAGCTGTGGACCTATAAATTCTAAGCATCATACTCGAAGATCATGATATAATATCCCTATGATATTTAGGATATAACATGCTTAAAGAAGGCTAGGCCTCCACTAAGTTTCTGGAGTGGAGGCCGCGTTTAGGAAAACGAAGTGTTGGTCCGGGGTGGACGCGAATAGCAGGAGATCAGCCGTCTTGGCGTTCATAGAAAGAGGCCTATATCCAGCCGTAAACCGATAAGGGCTGATAATGTTGTTGATGATGATTAATAATTATTGCCTAGGTCAATTCAAATTTAATACACATACGTACTGTGCGGTATGAAAATGTTGGCCGTTGATTCTTCAAGTCGTGCGTTTGTGCGCTGCCCTAAATAGGGTCGTTGAAGTTAGGCGGGACAAGAGCGCAACAAGAATAATACAAAATGTTTTTCATTTTCTTTATGTCACCCCCGGCAGTCGTAAAGGCATTAAGCGTGACCAAACTTTTGTTTGATACTCGCTATGTGACTATGAACGCAATGATATCCACTGCATTTTATTACTTATATTTGATAAGATTCCATAAAAACAACACCAAGAGAATTGATTTCGTGAGCTCACGCGGAGGGCTCATAATAAATTAATTCCGGGGTTTGTGTAGGATTTTTATAAAAAACTAATTCTTTATCAACTAATTAAGTTACAGATCGTCAATTGTATCATTAATTGTAATATTTGCAAGTTACAATAAATATGAAATAAATGGAAAATAAATGAATAATGATCGTGTGAATTGATATAATCGTGAACTTATCAAAATTAATTCGATTATATGAAGATGGATTTATTTCGCAGATAGTGATTAAACTATCGCCATACTTATAATCAGCTATATTTATCACTCTACTCCGGATAATATACACTACACCACTAACCATTAATACTTTAATGAATATATAATGAAAGTCTTTTTCAAAACATTTTCGTCACGTAAATTAAAATTGCCTACACTTGGTGAAAATACAAACACATGACAAAGTAGGTAAGCTATTGAATTATATATTCGAAAAAGATATTTCATTAAACTGCAAAGTAGATTGAACCGGTACAAAGAGTTAAGATTTTCACATAAAATCTCTGTACAACGGAGTATATTTTTCACGTATTTGATCGCACGTAGAGCGTGTGAGACGTTACCAGTTCAGTCACGAAATTCAATGCTCCCGATAGGGGGGAAACAAAGAAACAGATATCGAGAAATTAACTTTGGTGAACTGATTCACAATCGGATAAATTCACGATACCATTTGAAAATAAATAAAGGATACGCGATTACGCTTTCGACGCCTACACTAAGAGGTAGTTAGTATGCTACACTGCAGCCGAGTTGTGCACCGGGGAGGTAGCTCACATATGAGCCATATCATAATATAAACCTTCAGGAGAGGTGGGTATGAGGGCAAGAAATCTGTATCTACAACAATTATGGCGAAGGGTATCGGAAGTCATGAACGCTGTCTGTCTGTATGTGCTCGATTTTTCCATAATCTAATGAACAGATTTTTATGCTGTTTTCACCCATGGATAATTTCTTAATGTATAAACTGTTACCAGTTTGTACATGGGCGAAATCTAAGAGAGCATAATAATACTTTACAGGTACCTACCTAATTTGTATATATATATATATATATATATATATATATATATCCCTACTTTTCTGCCATACTGCATAGGACAATGTAGACCATGCATTGTGCCTGACACTAGATCCTCCTAGGCAACTGAATTGGGCTGGCGCGACCGGAGAGATACCTCTCGCTCACATAATACCGCCCTAAAGTGTCATCTTCAGTGTCGCGCTTCGAGCGGGTCTGTGAGTAGCCGATGAACCATTGGGGGGGGGG
>JAFELO010001055.1:327167-343532 GCA_017140195.1 Eumaeus atala | reverse complement strand
GGGGTGAAAAGGAGGGCAACGTATCGGTATAATAATTATGTGATGTTTATAGGCGTCGGTAGTCATAAAAAGGCTCGATCGCTCGTTTGCCCCATCTCGTTTCTTATAACAAATAAGCTTGCAAAAATAAACAACATGATTCATTACGCCTTATATTTCCAATTACACATTGTAAATTTATACTAATATTAGAAAAGCGGCAAATCATTGTCTGTTTGTAGGGGGGGGGGGGTAAATTCTTACAATTCTTTCACACAACAGAAACTCCCTTCAGAAGTGACAGGCTGTATTGTATTCGACATTATAATTTTTTGTCCCCCAATAAACTGGGCACAGGTCGCTGAGTTGAGGTAATTTATGGACGTAATCACCGGAGCTTTTCTAATTGGTAATATAATCTATCAGCGAAGATATAATCTTGAAAGGAGGATAATTAAGGGCGAAGGTTACTTACTGTCCTGGGCTGCAGGTAGCTCTACAATGATACATGCTATGTTCGAATGTTTATAATTTAATTAACATTATTTATTACGTAATTGCATTGATAAAAAACCTTAGAATAATAATAGCTCTATTGTTGAAATGTGCTTATATTATTACAATTACTTATTATTAATAGATTTGTAATATAATATTTTTTTTCCTTCTTTAATTAAAACAACGACTGTCGGTTAAAGTACTCTTTTATAAAAAGTAAGTTTTTTTCTTTTATAAAATTTCAATTTTGCTTAAAACTTTGCATTGTTTTTTAAGACTAAAACTATTTTACTAATGCTATACACTTAAAAATGTGTGTGTATGACTGTTAATATTACAGGCAAAAGCTACGAAACGGATTCGGAAAAAAATTAAGAACAGACAACTGTCAATTATACCAATAATATAAAGCTTAAGAGTTTGTTTCTTTTGACGGGCTAATCTCTGGAAATACTGGCCAGTATTTCCAGAGATTAGCCCGTCCCCCCCGTCAGAATTGAAACACTATTCTTGTATTGAATAGGCCATTTTACCGAGAAAGGCCATGGGCTATATAGCATTTCGCTACGACTAATAGGACCGGAGTTACGCCGGTGAAGCAGCGGGATGATGCTAGTAACATAATAAGAAGATAATAAATAGTTCCTTGGGATAGATTTCAGGCTAAAACTTTTTTTATTTACTTATAGATATTATTGCTTTAAAAAATTATAGTTGAATAATTTAAACAGCTAAGCCCGTGTCATATACTTATATGTGACGCATCACGATGAAATGTGGGGGGCCGTGTGACCCTCCTAGGAGATGGACTCTACGTGAGGAGTATTACGTGTACGATGACACGCTATGTCAATGCACGCAGTGCAACAGCTGATGCAGATATGCAATACCTAAGCCGAGATTTATATAGCAATAGTAAGTAATTAAACTTATATTTTCACAAATTTAATAATAATTTTTGATCAATACTTTATCAATTTAATGCGCACAGAAATATCCACCAAAATTTTAATACGTTTGTTAAAGCGATTAAAGTGTTTCAGCATAGTAACCATGAAATCGGTAAATCATTGCAAAAACCAGATCATGAGTGGCACATTAAAAACCGGTAGAACAGCACTAATTACACATTGAATCACTTAGAGGCGGAGTAACACGCTTTATGGCGTTACTGGAGTAAGACGCCCATACGGTTAACAGCCAGTAATAGCCCGTAGTACTCGTCACTAATCATGCTAGAATAATAGCTGTTTTAAACATTTGATGTAGACGATGTGATTACAATACATTATAATGACATATTATGTGATTGTACAACGTCATGAATATTAAAATATAATGATTAATAGAAAATTGATAGTTTGTCATTGTTGTTAACAATTATTTTATTAAACGGTAAGTTTTTTTTAAACATTGCGATGTATTTATTTTGTGTAACTTACGTAAACTAGATAATCAATTTATAAAAACAAATAGCGTCATGGTTATACTACTAGCATAACTATCACAAAGGAAGAATAGGATATATTTGTTATGTAGTAATAAAACCAGACTTTTAAAATTTAACGTGAACTATACATTTTTAGACGTACGGACGTCGCTTCTTTAAACATGACTAAGTATTGATAAACATCTTGAATGACGCCGACATATAATAAAATTTGAAATGCACTGTGTCGCGAGTAGGTATAGTAAAATAAAAGAATGACATATCGATATCTCAAGGAAGCACGTGTCGATAAACATCTGTGTATCCTTTAGTCAAAACTGACTAAAAATATATTTCTTAATACTTGTTCTTGTATCTACATATTTAAATAGACAAATAGATTTAGTATCATTATTAAATATAGCTTGAAATATTTTATATCTTATCACAAATACCATATATATTATGTCCAATTCAAGTAAAAAGCTAACAGTAGCCCAAATAAAAAATAATACATACCTAAATATAAGAAAAGGAAATTCACTTTTAATATTATTTTTCAGAAATCTGTATTTCACCTAATCCAGGTTTAAAAAGTTATGATCAAATAGAAAAATGTATTTTATTTACTCTTTTTATTTTTTCAAATATAACTTTTTACACGTAAACATCAATAATGAACCAGTGTTCCAAATTTAAATAACTTTTAAATCCCAAACATAAACTAATAAAAAAATAACTTTGCACAATCTCACAAAGAATTATTAAAAGGACCAGCGTCAATTACTTGAACTACCGGTGCACTATCGCAGAGTACTAGCGACTCAAGGATACCTGTGGCTTGCCTTAATAGCCCGGTAATAATATTTTATGGCCATTACCAACGTAAACGGCTAAAACGTTTCAACTCTAAAAAACAACTATTGTAAGCAAACGCAACATTGTATTCTTAAAAAGTAAACAATTGATTTTTGTACAAAGAAAAAAGTTTCTATAACAATTGTCATTCGATTTTTAAAATTGACACGCTTTGTTACTATTGACATTCTTTTTTTAAATTTCTTTTTGCGTATAGAAATTTTGTGTTTAAGGAGAAAGCAGTTAAAGTATCGTTCTAGGAAGTCGGCGACGGGATGGGGATGTGCCAAAAAGAGATAAAGTAGTTTTATTGATCTATACGGACGTTCGGGCGGCGCGACTGAGTTGAATGAAACGAAGATAACTTGCCGCCCCAAGTTCCTGCATCCTTTTTGGTCGTTCTAATTTTTGTATAACCCCATCCCGCTCGATCCACGTGACCTAAGCAGGGTGTAACTCACCCTACAGCGGCCATAACTTACTCATAGCGATAGGCGGTACTGTCGCGAATAGCATTACATTTTATTTTTAAGCTTCTATTTTATAGAGAGATAATTTAAGGTCTTAAAGTTTGTGTCAAATATCCTCCTTTTTTTCTTTTTTTTACTACTATATAGTAGCTGACAGTAAACAAAAAAAGTGAAAATGAATGTGATTTGCAAGAAAGTATAAAATATATTTCAATCATCGCGTAATATTTTTTATTAAGACTTATGATACATTTACTCTTTTATTTAATTAATATTTTGATAAATTTTACCTATAACTTAATGTTCATATTGTTACACTTTTGTTTCTAAATACGGCCATATTTTAAAAATGATGGTAAAATTTTACGAACTTTGTTTTGTAGTAGGTAGGTACCACACAGTGTCATTATCGCATCGGGCATACACTACTTGAGACGCACCTCTCACTTGAAAGATATTGCATTAAAAAATGCAATGATGTAAAATGACAACTATGCTGTCGCGTTTCATGCGGCGCGTGAGTTTTCGTGTGACCATTATGCAGATATTTTTAGGCGTAAGTAGTGCACAAAAGGATGTAACTGCTCATTACCTTATAGGTATCATAAAAATATATATAAAAATACAAACGAGTAACATTTGTCTTCTAACCGTACACGGAAATAACTTTTTATTTAACACTGTTCATACCAAATGTGCATCCCATAAATAAAGGTTCTCCTTTATTATTTCTTTCTCTTTCCCTGCGTCGTTCGTCTTGTTCCAGCGCTTTATTAACTCAGGGTCAATCCATTGGGACCCATAAAACTATCAAGTTTAATAAAAAATAGATTAACCTGATTACATTCTTTACAAAGTAATTTTATTACATGTGTTTGGTCTAGATTCTAGATTTCTCGAGGATATTCTTTAGACTTCAAGCAAGCTGCTGTTAAGCGGTACAGAAAAATAATCAATATCTATTTTAATGGGACTAAAGTGCACTCTGCGCTACACACTCTCTGTCATATGGGCTGCTGTACTTGTAGCGTATTCCAACTTTTTTATTCGTACCTAAATTTATGCTAATGTCCGGACTGAACTAATGCCTATATTATACTTACAATTATAAATCGCCGATTTTACGTTTAGACGTCTGCGGTCACATCCAATTACTTTCCTTCAGTTTAGAGCAATAAAAGTGATTTGTTTTAATACGGGTTTCTCACTATTTAAACATATGAATTGCATAAAATATTTTATGAAATATTTATGTTTTTAAATGAAATTAACGTTCTGTCTTAAAGTAGATACTGATGATTATTTCAATATGTATTTTTATGAAATATTACACCTTGCTAAGGGTGATATAATAATCCAGAATGAAACTGGCAGTGGCAAGAACTTTTTTTGTGTGGCTCGCGGCACATTATGTAGTGCCGAATACCCACAAAAGCCACCGCGAGTGCCACCAGTGCCGCCTTTGGTGAGGTGCCCCGGAACAACAAATCATCAGGGCACCTCAACAGCAAGTCAGCCCCCGAAGGGACCGACGCCACCTCCACAGATGGTGTTGTCCGCACCACATGACAACCCCACCGAGTTTGGGACAGTGCAATGGGGTGAGGTTCCCATCCTCGCCCCTTGCCCCCTGCACAAGAGCGCCTCCTTTGGTCCCCTCTTTATATATGACGGGTACTAAGAGCCGTGACCTCCTCGGTTCAATTGGCTTCTCCCAATGTGTCTCGGATCACCCCAGGCTACTGAGCCCCACCGCCACGACGAGGCTTGAACCATGGTGGGGAGTGGCAAGGACCTAGCTAGATTCTTGCCAATTGTGGCATTACCAATGTAACGGTTGTTTGTTACTGTTTAAAAAAATCTTAATGTTCCTAATTCGTACGGCATGAAGCTTATGGTAGCAGATGGCACCCAACGCTCAAATTGCACAACACGCAATTGATTATAAAATACAAGTAATTATTATATTTCATTAATTATACTATTCGATATCATTGATTATTTACTATATAATAATTTATATTTACTCTCTATCGATACCCTACTGGGTAGTTAGCTTTATTGAGCGTTGTCAAGATTTTCAAACATAAAAATTAGATCATACCCCTGTAGATCGACCTTCAAAAAGATGCCCCATGCCATCATGTTATCTTTTTGTAAAATAAACAAAAGCAGGACATAAAATATTGAACACGTAATAAAACCGTTTCAATGTTGCCGCTGACAAATCATAACATTTTTATCTGTATACAAATATTAATTTGTAGCCGCTATTAAAATAGCGCCAAAGTGTTGAACAATTACTCGTACGAGGTGTTAACCGATCGTAAACGTCCACTTAACGATCATCGTAATCGTAAACGTCTCGTAAAACAAATAACTAGGCGCTGTAAACTTAAGCATCTGTTTGCTGAGGACCGTATGCGCTCCGTAATATAAGGACATAAAACACTTAACATAATTTAGCGATAAGGTCGTAATAACATACATCCCTTTATTGTTGATGTCAACGAGCAGTGTAGGTGAGTTATAATGTTTGGGGAGTAATGAGAATATGAATAATTATTTGTAAACAATTTTAAAAAATCAATGAAAATATTATTATTCAAATAAGTATAGAAACCTGTCAGGAATATTTATAATAATAATCATCTCTAACATTGAAACGAATTTAAAAAAAATATTTTTTCCAATGTATGACTAATAAATATAATCAATTTGTTCGCCATCTACCGTGGAGTAGTGGAATATGAACAGAAAATTCGATATAAAAAGTGTACAATAAACATCATTTTGTAATTTCCAATATCACAAATAACTTTAAAATAGACTAACATAATATTATGCACAGCATATATATTACACATATCATCATCAGCATGTATTCGTTCTTTGCTATGTATAGACCTATTTCAGCAAATAGAGATAGCCAGCAAGAGGTACAAAACATAAAAAGAAATGCTTAGTAAAATAAGAAAATGTTAAAATCAATTATATCTATATTAAATAATACCCTCCTAAATACGCCTAATATAGTAAAAACATTATTTAATTCGTAAAGTAAAATGGTGTGAAAAAAGAGAAAGAAAAAAGAATCACACAATTGGCTATACACATAAAGTATTAGCATCTTAGTAGTCACCTTTAGTCAAGTAGTAACCAAACAAGTATTTGATTGAAGCTTTATGGCATCATAAAATATCGCTTGTGGTAATAAAGTGATTTATCCCATAAAATAACAGCTGATCGTCGTGATTACACACAATACGAGCGTTCTCATAATTTTACAACCAATTTACAAACAATAAAAGTCGGTCCTGTCTTTTACGCCCATTCACCCTCCAATATCTCCATATTATTCGAGCAACGAAGCGCTCGTAACTTTTTTATTTAGTGTCCCAATAAAACCATTACCTCACTCGCAGTCAAGTTGTGTTGACTCTCTACAGCTAACAGATGGCAGTCGCATAGTGGGCTGTAGTAGAAACGCCATCTGTGAGCGAATCAGTGAAGCTATTATGAGTCTGATGGTGAAACGTCGTAAAGTAAACGCTTTATGAGGTCGAGTGATGACGCTAGTAAAGCATTGGAAGTGTATTTTAGCGATTTAAGTAGTAAAAAATTGGCAAAATATTATACGTTCGTATAAAAATGGCATCTAATATTATAATTGACTTACTTATTTATACAGTACACGTCAATTATATTTTAATATAAAGCCAATGTCATAAATACGATTTTTTTTATTTATTAATTATTCAAAGTTTAAGGTAAAAAAGAGATAATGACGATATTATAGGAAATATAATATATTTCCGTTAGAAAAAATGAATACACACAAATTTATTTTGCTCGGGAAGTTACGATCGTAATAAATTACTGTTGCAGATTGCGGCTATTTTGTTCTGTTGAAGCGACATCTATTGACATATGTGTGAACTTTTATGACTACAATTAGAGTAGAGCCGTAATAAACGTGATGATATTGATATTTTTAAAGGAAGTGAATTGTTTTCATGTGATGTAATAGAAAATGCTCTTAAAGCTAATTCATATTTTATTTAAAAAAAAACCATTTAAATTTATTTTAACACAGGAGCCAAATTACCGAGACCATACCATTTCCATGATATATAGATGGCGCCACTAGTCTTTTCAAATGTGTTATCATTTCAACACAAACATTTTCCTAGCTCTGCGACAAATGAGAAAACGATTTGTTTGTATTCCAATAATGAATGTTTTGAGATTACGTATGTGGAATGTAACAACAGTCACACAATATCATTATTTTTTTTGAGTGCATAATAACAATTTCATTGTCTGCTACTAGCAATATTAAATTAATATTTCACAAACTAAATATTATGATATTTTGATAAAAAGTATTGCAATTTATAGGTTAGTCGCAAGGTGGGTACACTTTCATACACAAAAGAGGTTAATGTATTCTAAAAGCAATAAACACAACCTGTTAGCACAATACAAGAGCAGGTGACCATACTTGTGTCATTGGAAATATACAATAATTAAACACATTTAAACGTTCTTTTATTAGTTTATATTTGATTTCATACATAAGAATATTATGTTAATTTTAATAAAACTGCTTTTATGGTTATAATAGCGATTAAACGTTTCGGAATTAAACGTCGGGCTAGTTAAAGAGTTAAATAAAGGATGATAAAACCGTAAAGAGTAACACTTGCGCAACTTAAAAAAACTTATACCTTAAGTTTACGCGAATATATTATATTAATTTATATATTGGAAACCGAACTTAACCCTCAAATCCATCTAAAAGCTATCTAGATAATATCTCGATCTCTCTTTACCATGTTCTCTTTCCCTTTTCGATTGAATCTGTTAATTACTGGGTTCATAACTAGCCATAAATGATATCCACGTGGGGTACGTACTTTACAACAGCCTAGGTCTGACAATACAAACTATTCTATACTAATAATATAAGTCTATTTTTTTTGTTCATTTGAACGCTTTTAGCTCGCTCATCTTAGGAACTACTACTAATAGGATCGGACTTATGTGGCCAAAACCGCGGGGTGATACTAGTACATAATGTATGAAATATACTCTGCTCCTCTATGAATTATATTAGATAAATTATCCGAATGGAGAAGCAAAACAATTCTAATCACTGTTTTTATTTTGAAAAAAAAAAAGTTGGAAACAAACAATGCTTAATGACCTGGTCAACGAGTTCGTGGTCCCGGGGAGCCGCTGGATGAAAGCAGCTTGTGACCGCGACCTGGCGGGGGAGGAGGGTAGATATATATATATACCCTCCTCTTATTTCTATATTGCCCAATTCCTGTGTACACATGAAGATGAGTAATATTTTCATTTAACCTATGTTTAAATGAAAATATGCCATTGGAATGCATTCTTTTAACATTAAAGCATTAAAACCCCCAAATATACCAAACACAATCCGCAATTTAAAACCCCATTATTTAAGAAGCAGTTATCCAACTTTATTCCAGAGTAAAGCAATGCTCACAAAATCCGCCTAATTATATACGAACCATCCTAAGCCCGGACCGAGCACCTTTTACATAAATCCAATCTAAAAAGTTACCCGATATCCGGGGTAATTATGAAAAGAGGGGGTTGAGTGACAAATCCCGCAATAAAACAACAAGGAAGTTATACAGGGGGTATATATCACCCCCAGTGTGAATGGAATAACAATTGTTTGGTTGACTACTTTACTTTGGAACTTGTAAGCCGCATAAATGTTCTCCTAATTAGAACAACGGATGTTGATTTTTTGCTTATTCATAAAGAGAGCGAATGTTTTGCTTTCCTTCAGACGAAGCTATGAACATACTGCGTTATATAAAACATGTTATATGATAACTTAACTTATGTTAGTTTATGTGGATCCTGTGGTCACTCCACACATAGGAATTTTCTTTATATGAGGAGGGAAAAGATAATTTGGAGCATTTGTTGACTACTGGTGCCTCTTACTAAAAGGGCTACATATGGAAGAAGTTTGCTAGTTGAAAACACTAAGGATGTACATATATAGTGACGTACCCTTTTTTTGTTGACGCGGGGAAACGCATTTACGCGCCTTTACTGGCCCTGGGTGGAGTCCAGTAGTGATAATGTCGAATACCCACAAAACCACCGCAAATGCCATCAGTGCCGCCCTTGGTGAGGTGCCCCGGAACAACAAATCATCAGGGCACCTCGACGGTTAGTGAGCCCCTAAGGCACCAACTCCACTTCCACTGAAGGGGTTGCCTCGCACCATAGGACAACCCTACCGGCTTTGGGACAGCGCAATGGGGTGAGGTTCATGTCCTCGCCCCTTGCCCCGTGCGCAAAAGCGCCTCCTCCTGTTGCTCTTAGGGGACCTAAGCCCTACCTTCTTATAAGAGGGGAAGCGAGAGCGATTCCACCTCCTAATCTTTAAGCCCCCTCTTCTTATAAGAGGGGTGCAAGGATCCCATCGTTTCAATCGGCTTCGCCTGGGTTCACCGCAGGCTACTAGGCCCCACCGCCACGACGGGGCTGGAGCCATGGTGGGGATAGTGATGTACCCTGATGTACCTGAACTGTACTTTGACGACAAGTCGTTTTCTTATAATGTGATGTAATAAATTATTGTTAATTTATTCTCACATTTGATAGGATATACCGAGTTAGGTAGTGTAAAGATAACCTGAAGAGAAAATTAGGTAGCACAGCTTGGGAGAAAACTTTTGCAGGCTCAGGGGAGTTTAACTTAATTTGTGTGTAGCACGAAGGTCTAGTCTAATGCATTCTCAATATTCTGCCTATCAATGAATTTGGTAACAGGATATGGAATTTTCACAATAAATTTCGTTCGCAACTTATGTTAAGATGTGTAAGCAGTGTGCTCGCGCTTTGGTTAACGAATACAAGACTTTAACATTGGACTTTATCCGCAATTTTTTTCAATAATATAAGTATTATTTGTACTGCAATAGAGGCATAATAAAAGAATTAATCCTAAATGAATAAACCGATCAGCATAGTATAAAGATGAAACATAACAAATTTGCATCTTAATTAATGATAACCAAATATGTTCTAGGATAAGTGAATTATATCTCCTAACTATGTATTATAATTAACCTATGCATACATATTAATATATTGGTACATAAATTGAAAACATAAGGAAATATTATTTAATGATCTTTAGATCATTTATTTCCTTAACAGCTTTTAACATTACTAAGGTGGTTTGCCGAAATTAACAAACCTATTTGATAAAGTTACTCGTACCTAACTGGCATAAAATATTACCATTATCAGCCCTTATTCGTTCACTGCTGAACATAGGCCTCTTTCAATGAACGCCGAGACGACCGAACCCCTGCTATCCACATCCATCCCGGACCGGCAATACTACATAATTCAGTACCTAGATATATAATGTAGATATTTTATCAAAATTTAATTAAGTATAGATAATTACTACATACCTACACACACACGGGGCCGACCCGCTTTTTATCTCATATAAGGCATTGTATTTTTATATCTACAAATAATTATCAGTTGGATAGCATCAAATAGCATTGAACAATAATCTACCTTGAACTATAACGCGAGACGGAATTTTGGGCGCAATAAAGAAGGATAAATAAAGATATAGTATCGTATCCAACCGGAGATAGATAGGGGTCCAGAGGCCACGAGGAAAGAAAGTTGAAGGGTTAAACCCTACCTTATTTACTACGATCGGTGTCACGGTAGTTTGATAGAGTTTCAGCTTATTGCCAGGATTGTTTCGAAACTGAAGTAGGTGTAGATTGTATAGATTGCGATTTGCATTGTTTTCATTGAGTGATAGTGTGATTATTGAAGCTGAACTGGGCCGGCACGCCCGAGTAGGCAGCTCTCGCTCACACTAGGTGCCATCGCGTCGCGTTTCGTACAAGATAAATCAGTATTGGATAGGTAAATTGGGCAATATATCTACGCAGTATTTTTTTCGGACCTGAAGTTATGTAGAACAGGCGTACAGTACAGCTTCATCGGATTGTGTCTACATAATAATGCGCCGATAATTATGAAAAGGTTCCGACTGTACCTTTGTCCCATTGTGGGACAGTCGTATCAATATTGAAAGAGAAAAGAGATGTATTTAATACGCACTTAAAAATCAAAACTTAATTACCTACACACAAACTCCACAGTACAAAGCTGTAATTATGATAATCCTTAATGATAATGATAATTCCCATTTAGGCTTATGTAATTATAAGATCATGATATTATAACTACGCTGTAACTAGATAATAAACACATGTCCGTATCCCCTGGGGCGAGCAAAGCCACATAATGCCACTAGGCTATAGTGTTAGTACATCTGATATCAGTATAAATTTAACACACACACATGCATCTCTTAATATACGTACCTTAGCTACATGAGTGTAATACTAACCTAGATTTTTTAATTACAAAGATCCAGCTTGAAAATCCATCCATGATTTATCCATGTTAAAAAGTTCCCAAATAAATAGTACGTACATAATTACGTTAATTATAATGTTGTATGTGTGTATTGGGTGTTGTTTATGGTAAACAATTACGCAAATTTCCTGCAGCTTAATAGGGAAGAAAAAAGGTGTTTTTGTCAAAATATTTACACGTAAGCGATTGAAGATGCTCTACATTAAGAAGGACAAGGTGATTACAACAATCCTGGAGAAGATGAAAAATAAAGAAAAAACCGATGGAAATCAATAAATAGGGACATTGACTTCTTTAACTTTTGTATCTAGAAAACTATTATAATACTATTTATATTACACTCAACTAAACCTATAGTTCAGTACTATAATTAAGACTAGTAAATAGAATAGTGGTTGCGGTCCGTAGCCCGGAGATTCTTAGCACCCCTTGTTCCAACGTTACCGTGGTCAGAACTAGCGGGAACTAGGGACCGAATTCTGCTGTTGTCGTCCATACA
Organism: Eumaeus atala; assembly: GCA_017140195.1. Taxonomy (NCBI): domain Eukaryota; kingdom Metazoa; phylum Arthropoda; class Insecta; order Lepidoptera; family Lycaenidae; genus Eumaeus; species Eumaeus atala. The sequence continues at coordinate 331,318 of JAFELO010001055.1, read as the reverse complement.
AGACAAATGCTCCTGATTGCCACGTAGAGCGGGCAACGTCCACCAGGTGGGAAGACGATCTCCGTGCAGTGGCCGGTCCGGGATGGATGCGAGTAGCAGGAGATCGGTCGTCTTGGCGTTCATTGAGAGAGGCCCACGTCCAGCAGTGGACCGATATGGGCTGATAATGATGGCGATGATGATGATGAAATGAAATGGTATCTAGGTGCTATAGGTGGTATAGAAAATGTAACTGGGAATATGTTACTCGTACTCCACGCGGGTGAACATTTTCCCAGAACACCCCCAAAATTTCAAGTTTGTACATGTTATAATTTCTGAGATTTTGTGATTTATCAGTGTAATTTCGCTTCGTTCTTAAGGAACCTATTCCATTTAAAATGTATATCACACGCAATAAACCAATTATATTATTCATAAAATGCAATAACGTTCATTCAAATTCATACGTGGTGCGGTCGGTAAATAAATGCGTCTACATGAATCAGGCGCACGCATGCGCAGAACAAACAACATTACGCACTCAATTAACTACTGCGATTTCAATTAAAACGCCTCGAACAATTTACGACTTTTCTAATTTAAACACTTTTACACTTCGCACTTGGACTATTGGATTTGGACGATTAGTAACGCCTGTGCCTTGAGGGTAATTTTGGTTATATAACGTAGACAATGGCCTACCCCTAAACAAATAATATCAACCGTGCTACACAGTTTGTCCCGAGATCCATGTGAGAGAGATAACCATGTACTTTTCCAGATAAAAGTAATTTAACATAGGTAATTCCAGATAATAATAAATATCTGTGCTAAATTTCATCGCGTCCTGTTCAGTAGTTTGTGTGACAGGAAAACAAACTTAGAATACAAAGAATTCGTATTTACAATGTTAGGATGTACAAGTCAATATCACGAAACAATATAGTTTAATTTCTTTTAATTTAAATAATTCTATTCATAAAAAATATCAAGATATTTCATCGAATTTAATCATAGATACAACAATCCATTTTTGTACCACTCAGATTAATATTTCAAATTCGTGATCTCGATCTTTATTGAATAAAAATGGTATATAAGAGCTGATTAAGATAATTTCTTAATCAGACAGATAAAGTCAACTTGACAATGTGCATATAGATGACCACTGTTATCAAGCCAGAATTAATTTAAGAGCCATTCCATCAACCAGACATGAAATCAGATGTCATTACGTTGAAACTTTACTTGTCATTCAACCACTTTCGTAAAGTATCGACGCAATTACGCGGATAAAGGGCACATATCAGAAAGGTCCATCATTGTCTCTATTATTATTCCGCGAAACTCAAGCCCGGCCATGCTGCACTTTGCATAAACGGTGCCACGCCTCCACAATGTCACGAAGGCTATGTTTAAGTGATTGCGACTTCACTTATTCCCACCTCCGTAAGGCATTCAGTAGCGCGTACGAAATTCCGTTGAAACAAAACTGCAGCTGAGTAAGTTGTGGCCTATAAGAAATTTTGAAGTTTCAGCAGTCTTATGTTAAATGGCATGTAACATGTGCAAAAAGCCTGAAGTATTCCTTTGCTTTGCATAAAAAAAATTGTATCTACAGTTGACGATGGTTCGAAATATTTCTGCACATATATTAAATGCTAATAAAAATAACATGATTCTTTGCTAAGTCACATTATGAACACATTAGACACTATGCACTCCGTGTCATGTTGCGCCAATAAAAGTTAAAATCTGAGCTTGAGGGATCTCGGACTTTAGCCAAAGACATCAAATTAGAAGTCTCTACAATAATCATAAGTAATATATGAAAACAGTAAGATTGAATTAATGATCTTCGTAAATCTTAATTAAACTATTTTTCGTTAAATTTTATATAGTTATGTTAATAAAATATAATTTTGTGATATACGTGATAAGTAATTGTCATAATATGAGTTATTGTTTAAGTGCAATGTCTTCTTCAATGTGAAAGAAACATGTGCACAAGCGTAAACAATCTATACCACAAAGAAATATAAATTGTTTGTGCTTCAGTCCTAAAATTAAATGTCGCTCAGTTTATTTGCGTGCGAAGTTTGACGCCATGTTGGTGCGGAGTCGTAAACCAATAAAATGGAAGTTAGTGTGAACGACGGAAGATAGATAATGAACTTTTATTGGTCAGTTTTACAACTGGTCCCCCGACGACACTAAGGGCAAGCTTTCAAGCGGATAGTTACAACATTCGGTATATAGCTGTACTTGTGTACAAATATATGTATATTTCAGTAATTTCACTCGCTGACTCACTTATTACCTTCCAAAAAACTTTGAAATATAATTTCAACATAACTCTGTTGGAAGTATATGTGTACTTTATAAAATATCTATGCAGGTTTATTGTATTTGTAATAACCTAAACGAATGAGACGTTCTATTGTTCTGAATGAGATTCTCTGTGTTCACTTTCTTACATGCTTCAAACAACATAGTAAGTAAAGCTTGGATGTTACAAGTAAATCTGGGTACTTCATGTTTAAAAATGTATACTTAAAATCCAAGATGGATTGTGGTAAGACACAGTCCGTCGATGCGCATTATCAAATTTAAGAAAAAAAAAAACTAAGGTCGTAATATTAGAAGCATATGATTGTGTAAAGCTTCTTTTACATCTACGGACATAATCAAAATTAACACCTCTTCCATTTAGTCTCATACGTAAACTTAAAGGAATGGGACAAAGTAATAAGAACTAGCATATCTTACTGGAAAACTCAGAATCAATAAGAATACTCCTCTTAATTGATTCTTAAGGCGTTTTTATATATTCATAGCCAAGTGGACGTTGAAGTAGTACTTGTAACAGCTACTCTGTTATCATCTAACTGAATGATATATTAGGACAATATTAATATAGGTATTAATATTATGTAGGCATATGTATTGATTTAAATGATCTCTTCAGGACTCTAGGTATGTAGTATTTTATTGTATATTATATTTTATTTACATAGTAAAGTATTTTACGAACGGATATGTTTTTTCAAACTGTATAATAATTTCATCCTCAAATATATTAATATTCTTTGTTACGTCAGCGATAGGTAGCTCTCCGTTCTTGCAGCCCCAATGAAGCTACAATGCAGCATGGCCTTGATTCTGACCGAACTTCATTTACTACGTCTATAATTTCATGACAAATGTGTAATTTTTTTTTAAGGAGGGCAAACGAAGTATTGCCGCCTTTTTACGACTACCACCGCCCATGAACATTCACATAACCGTTATGCCGATGCGTTGCATCCTTTCCACTTCTCCACCAATGGGCCAACTATAACTTAAAGAGTGCATCAACTATAGAGACTATTAAGTAGGCAGATAGGAAACCTCGCTAGTAATAACGGCCCAAATCCGCAATGTTAGTCACTTCTTAAGAAATGTTTTAAAAAACCTATACCTTAAATTTTATCGCAAATGTATAGTGCTATAACTTATTGATTGCATCAACTATAGCGACTATTAAGTAGTTCGGGTTGCGATCGCGTTTGTTTATAGTCCGAAGTAGATACTCCATGGCTGTTCACAATTAATAGCTGTCATGGAGAGCAATATTTCGTGTCGTGCTCGCGTGATTTCGTAGGGGTTAACTCGATTATACTCTATGGGGTTTGTTAAGCGCCTCTGCTTTACGACTGTTGGTATCCACTTAATTCGACGTCATGTTCTGTTTTATAACGTTTATAGAGGGTTGACGTGCAATCTTATTGACTGACAAAGGTATCGTGCTGCATTGCATCTGAATTGAGGATGTTGAAGGTCGCTCATATGATACCGTGAAGGAGTAGCTATGCTATCGAGCTTCACGCGGTTTGCTCCATTGGGAGGAGAGAAGGCGAGCAACACGTCTGCAGAACAGACTATGGGCGTCAGTAATTACCAAAAGCCACATTCTGCCCATTTGCTCCACTTTATTACAGTAAAATATGCCTATATATATTGAAAAGTCACGTTGAAGCTGATATAACTGCTCCTGCCGTCTACCTTCAAACCTCTAGGGGACCAAGTGGTACCTACTCTCACGAAATTTTTCTCTAAAAGTAGGTAAGTGATGATGTTGATTTAAACTGGAAATATTTTGAGATTATAATAATTTTGACATGAAATTA
>JAFELO010001055.1:303870-327126 GCA_017140195.1 Eumaeus atala | reverse complement strand
CACACACGCACACACACTTACACACCAAAACACACACACACACATACACACACACACATACACACACACACATACACACACACAGTAAGTAATAATTTGCTTCGATTTCCTTCCAAATTTAAAAGTTATTAGACCAATTTAATCATCTACATTTCAACACAACCTACTAATAAATTAATATAAATCACCACTTTAGATTATAAAACTAGTTTACATATTGAAATATTCAAAATTGTTACTTAAACTTACGGTAGTATCTTGTTGACTTAAATGTATACGTTACAAAGATGTAAATGTCTCTAACTACGGTGAAATCTGTCCTTCTTTGTCAGACATAGTTTAATGATCATAATTTCCTTGGATATGAATAGCAGTGCTGTTTTTTTCTATTTATTGTTTCCATTATTTTTGTTATGCATTGCGTTATTGTTTTTCTCTTTTCAGTTAATTAAATTACTTTCTAAATATAAATATAAAAATTATCTGTACATTTTTATGTGTAAGTAAGTTGTGGCCAAACAAATAATGTAAAACGAAGTTTTTTTAATTAAAACACCCATAAATTTTATTTGAATAAAATTTTAAAAGCCTAATATGTTCTATTAACCGACTTCAAAAAAAAGAAGAGGCGGATGGGTGAGTAACGATATAGTCATTAGCTTCTTAAGTATGGTTTTTTTGTGGTCGTTATTTACACTTATAAATAACGAATAGGCTATGTATACCTGAGGTATATAGTTCTTAGCATTATTTACTTTCAGTCTTTATCGTTACACCAATGAATGCCATAAACAATTTTAAAAGCCGCCAGATCCAGCTATTTTATTTCAGTTCATATACGTATATGACTAATCTATAGATAAACAAACTGCCCCGTGGTCTAGTGGTAAGCATAATCAGCGATGGTAGCAAACGAGAGGTCCCGGGTTTGAATCCCGGCTCGGACCATACAAAAAGTGCTATTGGGATTTTTCAAATTTTGGTAAGTGTCCGGAGTTAGAAAGTTGGCAGTGTGACACCCCCGTGCCTCGGAGAGCACGTTAAGCCTGTCGGTCCTGCGCCGGATTTCTCTCCGGTCGTGTCGGATTGCCGTCCCACCGGAATAGGAGAACGAAGAAATAGGGAATGCACTTGTATCTGCGCAAATACTTAAATACTTGTGCACCACAAAATGTCCCACGATTGAGAGAGCCCTCAGTAGAGATTGCCGCTGTAGCCGAAATTCGGCTAGGATGACATTATTATTATAGACCAACAAAGGAATACTGATTTCTTCTTTTTTGATATTCTTCTGTATTTTAATGCTTTATAAACATTCCATATTTTATCTTTCTGTTTAACTTTCGGTGGTTTCATTAAAATCAGTTTATCATCATTCGTGCATATGTCAATTATGAACATAAGCAGAGTAGTAAATAAATGTTTACCTACGTCCATATAATATTTTCCACGTTACAAGTCAAGTACACACAGCGCAGTTGTACAGTTAATTAAATAAATCGTTATCGATTAAAGCTTTCAGTTCTCGTATGCTGTAGGTGAGTAACCTATGGGACATGTAGTTCCTTTAGAGCTGAGTCGTGTGCGGCGGGGCAGGCCGGGTGACCAGATAGTATCACGGCACGAATGCACCCAGGGAACGGGTATTGCTTTATACGGTATGAATAGCTAGTGCCATGTTCTTATTTCCAGTATTTCTTTGTATGCAACTGTCTAAAAATAAAACTTATTTTAAAGGTTATACGGGAAATAATACGTATATAAGACGGGAAAGGAAATAACGAGCGAAATGTATTATGTTTGTTACGTAAATGTAATATTTGTACTGATATCTTTATGGCATGTGTGATTTTAATATTGGTGTCATCGATTCCTTTTAAATAGCACCTACATATATATAGTACCTGATAACACCTACCGAAATAACCATGTGCGATCTCAAGATGGATTAGGTAAATAACATTAAACGTAATTTCCGTTTCGAAATACAAGAACTTGAAAATGTTTCTGAAAAACAAAACGTATTGCTATTTTTTAAATAATCTCGCTTTGCTACTTGGGTCATCGGGGCCTATTGTAGAAAACAAGCTTACCATATAGTTTATAATTTACAAAGTTATATAATTGTTATTTTCTGTAATAACAGTCGATTCTGTGTTAGAGTTAGTTGTAAATTTACAAGAACTAATTATGATTGGACACAGAAGTAATAAAAACTTTATATTTGCAAAAAGTTAGTGGCATAATCATACTTTTTAATGTGCCCTTTATCCTAAAACGTCACTGAAAATAAGTTCATTTTAACCTTAATGGCCTTAAAAGAATCGAAATCAATAAATAATGTTGAGTTGGCTCGCGTCGTGGTGATTTCACATAAGAAAGATCTCGTGAAGCTCAGCTGCCGAGGCCAGGCTTCGTGTACGATACATAATGATGTATGCACTGCCGCCGCCCGTCCCGCCCCGCGCGCCGCTTCTTCCCAAGAACTCACTCTTTTTATTTTCACCAAACAAGTCCTCAACAGAAGCCTTATAAAATTGCAATATTTTAATAAGAAACCGTCGCTGAATGTCAATTAATTTGGTATATAAAAACTCCAGGCACCGTGTAGGTATTGATTAATCGATCATGCATTATTCAACTTTCGTCTAATTAACTTGAAAACGTCGGGTGTTGCCGCTTAATGTTATAATGATGGTGATTATCACAAAAGTTCCCTGCGGCCGTACTCATGTATCTATATATAAAATACGCTTATGTACCCGTGTGTTTTTAATGCGTAACTACAGGTGTTGGTAACTAGTTGAAAGAATGCAATAAAAATAATATGAAATAGCGTAATACCGGTTCCGTTGTGGGCACAAGAAAAAAAATTTCAAATGAGTCTATCCGGCGAAGTATACGAGATTAATAGGATAAATTATGATCATAGTGGTTGCTGAAAAAGTGACGTACGCGCTGAGAGGGGTACGAAAAAATGGAGCAGACACTTCGTCACTTCGTTAGAATGGCTGTAAGTCTTAGCTATCATTGCACTAACTTAGTAATGGTCCAATCGTTATAGGTTATGTTATGTTTTTGCTACCACAAGTGTCTTTATACGTTTACGTATTGTTCAGGAATGTTTTAATTAAGTGAGAAATATTGCACGTAACCTGCCTTTGCAGTGAATCATTCGTCGCCTGGGAAATCGTTTTATATTTTATTAAATTCTGCTCTTTCCACTTGACCTCGTAAAATATTAAGCAAATATATGTATACTAATAATGTAAAGCTGAAGAGTTTGTTTGTTTGAACGCACTAATCTCAGGAACAGCCTGCGCTGAATGACCACTTATCGAAGAATTGTGTATAATAACTCCGGTCCTGGCGTCATGACTCTAAGGCTAATAGGACTGGAGTTACACAGATGAAGCCGTCTTCGGAATATAAATCTGACAAACTCAGAAATTAAAATGCACCTTAAATCGCCAATGTATTCATGAAAGCCCAAATTGAGTCGTACAACATTTCTCTTCTCAAATCACATCCCCAAATAACTCTTAAACATCGGCCAAATAATTACCTCTTATCGTTGAATTGATTTAGACTGTGAGCCCAAAAGATGGCGGCTAAAAGCGAGCAGCTAAAATGTCGCATACCCAGCCCATTTCGGTTCTTATACTTATACTACGTCATTTTAAATAGCGTTGAAAAATTATTAACTTTTTTGCTTTATTCTTATTAGCTACACAATTTTATTTTCTCATAGAAGCTATGGCTTTATATAGATTCATGATGGGAAGTGTAGAAATGGCATATAGACTGTAGATATATAAATAAATTATTTAATGCATGGGTATGTAGGTAATCCCTGTAGGTCGGCGGAAACTTAGATATCTACAGTCTAGCGACCACACACCTGGTTTCCCTCCCCTTGTAGGTAATCCTTAGGTACCGCATGAAAAAAGATATTTGTTTATTGTTGTCAGTGCAGGTTCTTTTATTATTCCGAATCAACTATACATATTAGTTCATTTGACACGTTTGTGTCTATATCTAATTTTTCAAATTTTGGTAAGTGTCCGGAGCTAGAAAGTTGGCAGTGTGACACCCCCGTGCCTCGGAGAGCACGTTAAGCCGTCGGTCCTGCGCCGGATTTCTCTCCGGTCTCTATTTGTATTCCGAATCAATTATACATATTAGTTCATTTGACACGTTTGTGTCTATATCTAATAAATGCTGCATAATTCATCGCCACCTATCTACATCATGACCAAATACGTCCAATGGTATCGCGGATTTTCTTTATCGAGCATAAGACAAAGGCGTTCACGAGGAATTCAGTTTTTAGTGATGTGCCCCCTTATACCGTAAATGGTATAAACGAACATTTCAAATGTTTAAATTTAATTGAATGCGATGCATTCGAAAATTTAAAAAATTAAGACTATGAAAACATTATCCATAAAGATTCTACTTATAAATTTACGTCTGAAACTCTTCTAAAAAAACCATGCCTTAACGGAGCGGGTAATTTTTAAGAAAGTATAAATACTTTCTTAAAAATTACCCGCTTAAAAGTGTAAGCGTAAAATGACATGAACGCCGCCTCTCCAGTTATAATCATAATTATCTCAAAAAGTGATGTCAATAATTATTTCGAAAAATGAAGCCGAGGTTGTGGAATGAGGTGTCGTCCACGTCCGTCGGAGACGGTCGGGAAACATCAAAGGGCCCTTTGGACTTCGTAAATTAAAACATTGCAAAACAGTTTGTTATACTTTCGTTCGCTCGAGTGATTTTAAAAATGGCGGCGGCCATCGACTGGTGACGACGTGTCAGTTTTTCGCAACCGTCTCCGCTCGATAAATAATGCCGCGGACTTTGACAAAAACTCACCTAGTCCTGTTTGGTGGCCGACGGCGCCCGCTCCCCTCTTCTCTCCATCGGCCTCGGACCTCGTCCCGAGATCGCCACTCATTCGCCCGCACTCCCAGTAACTTTTTCTGCCCATTCCAAGGCGCCAGCGCAATCGCTAACCGCTCACTTCCATTATATAGACATTTACCCTAACTATTTACACGGCTACTCGCTAAAATAATATCTACTTATATTTATGGCAATTTGTTTAACTCCGACTATTACATCTGCAGGAACACGACCATGTTATACTATACTTACGCAAGAGTATTTAGTGACAGATGGCGCGGTTTGCTTTACACGAGTCTGGTGTTGGAAGGTAGCAGCTATCTAACTTAACATGTGACTCTTGACTTAGCATAAGGGTACGAGACCGGGTCTCTTTGGTAGGCATATCAATTTGTACAATATGATGAAGTCCTTCGCGCCGTCGTCCTCCGGTGGAGGCGCTGCGGCCGCATCATTCAAAACCAACTACGATAAGTACACCTACGCTATGTTACACGGAAGAGATTTCTAAAAATTTCACAGGTTCTCAAACATCTACGACGAGAGCGCGAATAAAATTATGTTAAAAAATTCAAAATATAAATCAACAAAAACAAAACCCAAAACACAAAATAATACGACCCGTTTCTAAATTCTAAACATTTAACAGTTTATTGTTTCTTCATTCATTAAAAAAAAACATGAGTCTAATTCGTACTAATTAATAATAAAAATAATCACAACAACCGAACAACACTTAAATTAGAAAAATAATTACAAACAATTTACAAACAAAGCTAGGGACTGTTCGGCGGCCTACGATTGCATCACTGTATCTAACACTTACGCCCACGCGTGGGCTTAATGCTCGGGGTGGCCCTGCGCCGCCGCAGCGGCTGCCGCTGCCGCCGCGGCTTTCTGCGCTTGTGCTTGTTTCTCTTGCTCGTTTAATTCCTTTATCGCCTGTATTTCTTTCTTTAATTTCATCCTCCGATTCTGGAACCATATTTTAATCTGTCGCTCCGTTAAACAGAGGGCGTGCGCCATTTCTATGCGTCTCCTTCGCGTGAGGTAATGGTTAGTGTGGAACTCTTTCTCTAACTCTAGCGTTTGGTATCTCGTGTACGTTTGTCTTCCTCGTCTCCTCAGGCCATTCGCTCCTGTAAAGAGAAGAGTATAATTAATATTTATTGTAGTACACCTACACATTACGTGGTCGGGTTGAGAGTAAAAATATAAGTGAACGTGTGTCCGCAGAATACTTGATGGATGTATGGCGGTGTCTGTCTTACACAGCTTAGTCTAAATGACGGTACAATTGCCGTTCGCGACAGCTTCATTTCGTTCAACTGTCAATGTTGATAAAAGGCGCTGAGAACGCCTTTCATGTGCCGCGAAGGGAAAAAGAGCATTAGAATTGAAATTGTTTACAAAATGTATTTAGAGAGGTATTTGCAAGTGAAAATACCTTTAAAACGTTTTTACATATAACGAGATTAAATAGTACGGAAAAAAGTCCAGTGGTGAATTTTTGAGCTAATAATTGATGTTCGTCGATCCTTATTCGGAATAAGCCTCGTGAATTGCTTTACCAAGAAATCGATTCTCGCTTTCGATAGCCTACTAAGGGAGCGATAACAAGGTCCCTTGTAACTTTAGTCACATAGAATTATCACAATAAACCAAAATGTTTAACTGCGTGCCAACTTCCTACATAATACTAAACAACGCTACGCCTTTACATATTTTAACTTAATGTATGTTACATAACTCTAATTACTTACAAATGTTATTTTACATAAATATATACCATAAACATTACCTCTACTGTAGTAATTTAAGTATATTTTTCTTCTCACGAACGAAGAATAAAAATATTCTTACAAATTTTTCTCGTAGACGTTACCTACACGTAATACTTTTGTGAATCTTGGTCTGCTCTACTATTGGCCCCCCTTGCAACTTTTTATATTTACAATTTTCTACGTTTATTTTTTATGGTACTCATATTAAGTAAAAAGAAACTGAGAGTGGATGGAATGATGAAACTAGACATAAATGTTCTTAATGTTTTCATGACACGTTTATTATTACAAGTTACAAGATAACAGGGTGCTGATATTGATAATATGAAATCTTATCAAACTAATTTTATTTATTAAATAAACATAAAGACAATTCAGACACTTGACAAACACATTGCCTTCGAATTTGATACTATAGTAAAAGTATTTCGGGACGGTCGCCGAGTGCACTTCTCACACTATACAGGGCTGCCAACCAATTTAATGGCTTAATTATCTCAAGTACCGCGATCGAGGTAGCTTTTAAAGCCACAGTACATGTATGGCCTTATCTATTCGCTTGTACCAACTGACGGCTTCAAATATTTCTTTACATTGCCTTATTTATTAAAGATATAATAAGTTAATATTTCGGCACATGGTTCACGTTCTGAGCAACTAATATGAAGTTAGTGAAATGATAGAAATATTTTGCATAGACAGGCTTGTCATTTTATTGTATGTTGTATGTAGCTAAGTAAAGAATTTCGTATCAAACATATAATATAAGAGACTGAGGTATGAACTCTGAATGATCAAATCAAAATACTATGCACCATACACACCTTTTTTTTGCTGACGCGGTGAAACGCATTTACGCGCCTTCACTGGCCCTGGTTGGGGTCCAGTGGTGTGTGGTACTCGTGACACATGATAATGCCGAATAACCACAAAAACCACCGCGAGTGCCATCAGTGTCGCCCTTGGTGAGGTGCCTCGGAACAAGAAATCATCAGGGCTCCTCGACGGCTAGTCAGCTTACATACAAACTAATTCTAGTATATATTTATTATAATGTTTACATTCATAGTAAATATGCTGATAGTAGTATAGTGAGAGGACCGCCCCGATCGTGCTAGTCTAATTCGGCTGAAATGCGACCAGCACAGCCTCTCACACGGACCCACGCGACATTGAAACGATATGCCGGAAAGACGCATTAGAAATTGCTCGCCCTTGCCACCTTTCGTTACATTACGGATACTAAAGTTAAGTGCAACCTTTTTAATTATTAATCATCTTTGAGCGAGAGTAGTAGTTAATTGAGTGACGCTAATTACCTTAGCCGTAAAAGCCTCCGGGGTGTAACGCGAGTATACAGGGGTCTTTTCTTTTAGTCGTGTTCTTACTTAGGGGATTAGAAAAAGATTTGTATGGTTTTGGGAAAGAGCTCATGTCGTTGTAAGTCGATATGTATTGTTATATAGTTGTTGTTTTATGGGGGTCGTTTAAATGAAGGTTTCGTTTTGATAAAGACCGAGAAAAAAAATTATATGTATATTTTTTTTAGGTGATGCATAAAGGAGAAACTCCACAATTTAATTGTTACAGATATTTCTTATAGTATATGGCTATTTTACAGATATGTCTTATAGTATAGGGGTGACAAATGAAAAATTGGAGCTTTTTGACGACTACGCCCATAGACATCCGCATTATTGTCATGCATCTGCATTGCCCTCCTTTCCTCCAGTCCTCCAACAAATCTACTACTCACAAACCGTATTTAAGCCGACAACATACCTGACACTTTACGGCGGTGCCATGTGAGCGAGAGGTACAACTCTAGTCGTGCCGGCCCATTTTTGGTGCAATGAAGCTTGACACTGCCTCTTATTAAAATACAAATATAAATTGTAAATGACTAATGTCTTTGTCAGTCAAATGTGGATGAAATACAAATAAAAAATATGAGATTAAAAAGTCCAATAGAATATGTTTCACACGTTCATATTACTTACTGCGATGAGAATCGTTTATAAAGACACAATATATTTTGCATAATTTCCATAAACAAATATTAAATTCTTTCGGGTTATGAATAAATAATTCTAAATTTAAAAGAACACCAAAAATATTTTATTTTATACAAGATCTTCTCTGATTTTCCTAAACGGGGTCACAAATAAAAGAGAACGTTTATTTTATTATCTTAATGACATTATAATGATATCAAAATATGTTAATATCCATAATATGAAAATTTAGCAACCGTTAGCTAATTAATTTTAATAAAACTAATTAAATGGACGACTTTGTCGTTGACTCGTTTAATTTATATCTTTACTAAAAAAGTAGAAATGTGTTTAAGTAAAACGTGGCGAGGATAGAATTCAAGACTGGAACAAACTTATTTCTTGAACAATCTGTATTTATTTTAAATTTCCTAAAACAATATACTTATCACGAACAACACTTATACTTAATGGTAACCTTTCATGGCGTACGTTTCTTTCCAATGTTTATAATTCAAGTAATGAAATCCATATTAATATAAACACATCCGTTATTTCAGTGGCAAAATAAAACAACCTATAAAGATACGATCAAATTTAACATGTTCACTCGCAAGCAAAGCGTGCGCATTATGTAGTCGATAAAAAATAACCTCAAAATGAACATAACACGTGGTTGCTATAAAGCTGATGTTACTCCAGTCAATTTACGCCCTGTAAATTTACTTCTAAATCCGGTGTGTAGCATAAAAGCAATAAACATGACATAAATGACTTCATTAAGATGCGGGGCGGAGTCTTCGGATGGCAAAAAAGAGGTATAGTGAAGGCCTTAATAGATATATAATGACAGCCAATGTTTCCGCAAAAGCAAATCTGGAAATATCATCTGTTTGCCATCGGTCCCGATGGTGTGCCATGGCAGTATGCAATGTTGGCTTCTTTTTTAAGAATTGGTGTCATCTTGTACTCTTAGGTATACAAAATCCCCGAAAGCTGTCTGTATGTATGTGAACGACTTTCCCAAAATTTATATAATGGATTTTTGTGCAATTTTCACCTGTGGGTAAGGCGATTGCCCTAATGGTTTCAGACAAATTATTTACGATCGAAGGGCTATTAATAAAATGATACCACCCTATTTAATATTACAACTATTGATAATTATTTTTTTTCGATTTTTTTTACTGCTCTATGCTGACGGAATTTTAACAGCAAACAAATCAAAGTATAACGGTCGGACATTTCTTTGACAATAGTAAATCACCGTCATAAAAATCTGATCTTATACCGCAATTGAAGGTATTATCTAACATCTACTGTTGCATTGTCATACCTAAGTCTGTAACTGTTGGGACAAGTCATATATCGAAAATTGGAGCTCTAGTGTTAGCGGTTCTAGTCGTAAATATATGTATTAACATTCAATTTGGAAATGTATTAAACGTTGTAGGTACTATGTGCCATCGACATGCATGTAAAAGCTACGAGTACCTTTCTAAGATCGTCCGTTTCCACGGAAATCGACTCGTTCCCAAGACATTGAACAAGTGTCAGGCCCAACCCGTTTTGCAACACGTGTTGCAAACAAAAGAAACTTGTCCAACTCAGCCCGTCCCCCCCCTACCGTGCGACAAAAGGATTGTGCAAGTTATGTTAGTCGTAAAGAATTTTGGACTTAAATCTATAGCTTGTAAACCGCTCGTAATTCTTAATGTTCCCGCAGTCTCGAGGGACATTTGCAACAACTGCTGTTTGTTCCAATGTTTTAATTGTCCCTAATTGGTGAAAGTTTTTTTTGTGATTTACGACAGTCAACGGCTTCGGTTTGAAGTGGATCTTTTCATGTGACGAACAAACTAATAAAGCAATAACGCTTCTGTTATTCACGTTCTTCCCAAGTGTGAATAATATTTAGTAGAGAATAATGTCTTTCACGTCAACGATCTGCCCACGCGTACGTTTCCTGATAGAGACATTAGAAATTGATTTTGCGCATTTATTCTAATGAGTCGAATTAAGATAACAGCATTACATTTCGTTAAAGAGAATAGTGACTATGAGGCTTTTATTGCGTCACCAACACCACCGATATAGGACACCGTATTTATGTTTATATTATATATTTATTTATAATTAAATTGACTTTACTTTATTTATAATTAAATTGTCAAAATTAATTAATCTTTTTATAAATATCTATTTTTTCTAAATATTATAAAAGGTACCACCAAGGTGCCAAATACTTTTTTTAGGTTTACTAAAAACAAACATCTTCCTTTTAAATCTCACAAACTAATTCACATGTTAATAATTTCATAATAGCTATTATTAATTTATTCACGCGTATTTAAAGAATATTTTAAAAACATGAAGGTATTTTTTGCTTGTTCCTAAAAAACATGTCAAAGCATGTATTCTTAATTACGCTTTACATAAACGGGTCCCATTCGTCGATGTACGTAGCAATCACTTTGATACCTGGCTACGATTGGAACGAGTTTTTATATAATCGATATACCGCTAACTTTTACGAACTCACATCATTATATATTCGGAGCAACTGTTAAAAGTTTCAGGACAATAATCAGGCAAATTGGTAAGGCGAATCGAAAATTACGAAATTGATATGAGTACGCACAGATTTCTACATGCTTTTGAGTGAGAGAATCAGGTTACGTACATGTGGCCAAAGAAGCCATACCTAAGTGGTAGATATGAAACACCCAACTTGGGTGGTCCGAAATCGAACACAATTTATAAATATATACTCCCATATCTCGTGGCGCATTAACTGTAGGTATTTTAATTACATTTGTACAGATACATAATTTTGTCGTCTTACTTTTAGTGATAGGATACCTGCATTTAAACAAGTAATCATAAAGACAGAAGATTACAATATTTATGCTTTTTAACATTGAAACGTCTCTCGCAGAGCATGACATTCAGAAAGTGTTAAACCCTATTTTCCATACACGCCTACAGCCAGCAAATATGAAAAAAATATATGGAGAAACATCAGTTTCCAATTTTCTCGTACGTGATACTAATAATTTTACCTTAGAAACGTATAAAAAATTCATAATTCATAACTATTATTGACAGCCACCACTAATCAACGAGTTAATCTCTAATTCTTAATTTCAAATATTTGAATTTGTGGTTAGGTACATATTATTTTAGACCTGCGCGGGTATGAAAATCTGTTATTTGGACCCGTTAGGTACCTACATCCAATCGGCGTAGATGTGTATCGACTTGAGCGACCGCTTGTTATCTCAAAAACACAATATGAATAATACATTAGTACTCGGTGCAGCATACTCTTAAATTGGCAAAGCTTAATTGACTCAGAGGTTGAAAATGAAACAGTGAGTCGTGCTACCACCGCTTTCTTTGAGAGCCGGTAACTTTTTATCTTACACGCTGGACCACATAACGGGGCTGGGCATAAATCGGCCATGGAAACATCACATTCAAAAACCCAATTAACTCACACAAACGCTTCCTGGTTGGTGGTAAATGATTAATTTTATCAATTACGATGTTTGTTTAAGTGGAAGTATCTATTTTTGCTTTCACACAACATGGCAGGTAGTTCATTAGGTACGCAGTATTACAGTTAATATAGAATTATTATCAAAGCGTTTGATTTCATCAAAAAATTTACTACAACGAGACCACATTATTAAGTGTTAGCAATATTCAAAATGTGAAAACATGGAATCTGTATGCTTTCTCAATAAAATAATGTTAATATAGTCTGAGTCATGTTAATTGTAATTTTAGCTGCTACTATAAACATATATATTTTTTTATTCTGTCTGGTCTATGATGTCTATGACGTAACGTCCTGGTCCGCTAAACAAATAAGGAAACTATTTTGGCCATTTGGGGTGATTCCTCTAACTAAAGACATTTAATTACTTGTTATTTATTTACATTTTATTGACAAAAAAAAATTAAAGTCGAAGGTTAGATGATCATCTTGAATAAATTGCATTTATAATATCTAAGGAGATATAATAATAGAATTAATACTACATCATGACAATTGAAAGTAACTCGAACAGAAAATGTGTCATTGACGAATCGAAGCAAGGTTGATATGTCTTTAATAAAGGGGAGACACCTTATAAATATGTATTCGAGTGTGTATTCGATTTAAATCAATATAAGAATACTTACGACACTTTTTTTCAGTAAATCGTCTCTATATTAACCCATACATCAGTTGGATGGCAATAAAAATTGGACTTCCCCCCGGGATTAAGTCAAACTCTGACATATGTGGCATGTTGAAGCCTTCGGTTTTCCTATATGAAAGTCATTTTAGTTGTTTAAAAATCTATAATGTGCGAGGGACTATTTTATTATTGCCTGCAGAATTTTATGCCACCGTTTTATATATCTACGAAGAATACGAGAGCAGGTTGCCATTTATGTAGTAAAATAATATTTTGTTTAGATAAAAAAAGCTCTTAAATAGGTACTAAATAAGATGTCTACTAATATTAATACATTGATATGGATAATTTGAAGATATAAGTTTATTTTATAATAAAAATATTGAATTACCTTTTAATTCAAAATTATATATGCCACACAAATAATATACAATATCTTACCGTCGGGATTAATAGGCGCAATAATATTCATACTATTATCAAAGAAATTTATGAACTTATTGTAATTAGTAATCCATAACCAATTATAAAAATGAGTATTGAAATACTGATAAGAACTGGATAAGCAGTTCGATCATATATGTATAATAATATAAACTGTATAAAAGTATTTTTACTATTAGTAATGTATTATTGTGTTGTTGTTTATGTTATGTTATACTTTGCCTTAAACCTATTTTCTTTACCTAATCTTACTGAACTGTATTGTAACACTGTGTACCTCCGATGTGTCTTTCTAAATAACATAACGGCGCCTACTTGTACATGATACGAGCTACAGTTAAAGGCATTGTTTAATCGAATGACTCAATGAATTTATTGCATGTGCTCAACTGATTTATTTGATTTATAAACGTTGTCGTTATTTGATTTACAGGATCATGCGGCATGTTAACTGCACCAACGACACAAGTATTATATCTAAATTCATTTGATCACGGGCGTATTATATCAAAACGTCAGTATTGATATAGTTACACACTCACAACAACGTATTGGTGCGAATAATTACAACTATAACGGTATCATTGTTGAGATAACAAGAGGCAGCTGTTGGTATCTGTCAAACGACCATTTTGAAAAAGTTATTCGATTTTCAAAAATAGAAATAAAATGTGTCACTCCTTTAATAAATCAGCCATGATTAATGTATCTATGTTAGGAACGGAGAGCTTCATGACGGGGCTGTACCTCATTGGCTGGTGCGGTCGCCATATTGCTCAGGGCTTGTTGCTGTCAAATTTTGATACATGGCCGCATGCTTTTATAAATTCGTATTAGTCTATCGTCTTAAAGTAACATTCTGTTTGCGGGTCGAAACAAAAACTGAAAAGTTGTTAAAAAAAGAGAATGGCATACTATTTTATTTCGAGCATATTTTTGATAAATTGACATTTTTAAGGTGTTAAGAAATGACGGCACACCCGGTACGAAATCATTTTACCATTGTGTTTTGACATTAAGGTTTTATATCGTTATAAAATAATTCAAATTTACGGCGGCAATAAAAGTGTCAGAATACAAAAACATTCGATAATAGAATGCGATAAATTTTCACAAGTATACTAAGAGTTGCACCGTTCCCGTAGCCAATTCGATACCCATCGGGATTACGGAAAACAATGCTGAATCGTTCCTTGACCTTACGAAGATAAATTCACGGATACTACCGATACAGAGTCCGAAGCTATTTAATATTTTGTAATAAAAGTCCTCAAGTCCTCGAACTGCAAACTTTATAAGTAACTTTGATTGCTGGCCCCGGAGTAAGCGGGACCACTCGCTATAGCCACCGGCAATACAAATCATTAAGTGTCACGAGCCCAACGTCATCCCTAAATAAAGACATTATAGCGCATTATTTTCCATAAAGAGTACGTGAGATGTCTGTATCACAGTAAAGTGTCCGATCTACTGAACCGACAATTTGCAATTTAACGTATGTTACATGAAAGCGGGATATACTGTTCCGACAATAATCGTAGTGGATTTCATATTATTACAAGATTAGGTACCTCGTCCGTACTGTAATGGTAGCAGAATCTGATAGTTTATATTTTATTGTCTTTACGAAGCAATATTTATTAAAAATTGTTCTTTTAAGGACAGATAGCAAACGTGTCGCAAAACTCGGAGGAAAGTTATTTTCGACCACCAGAGATTTCTACATCGTCATTGAATACCACTGCGTGCTAGGTAGGGTGACCTAAGATAAGTTTCTCACAAATTACCTGATTTTTAGGACTCTACTGAAAATAATTTATATCTTTTTGATGCATAAAATTTTATAATAAGCCCATTATCTATAAGCAATTCCTACCATGTGATTTCAATGTTTTTATACATCGATTTGAAACTATAGTAGAAGTCCTGTGAAACTGTGATTGAGATTATGAACTGTTTACTGTAAGTTCCTTTGTACACTTTAAATTCATCAATGTTTCAGTAATTGTGGGTATTACAATATATTCGTTGAAATATTTTTAGGAATGACTGTTTTGCCGACGCCACAATTGAATGAGTGTAATAAAATGTATGTAGAAATTGTACAGGCCATTGCAACCGCGTGGATGTAATGTTATTGTATCAATCGGTATTCATACAAAATAGCAACAAAAAGATTATTGACACGTGTCTACTATCAGATCTGATAGTCTCTCGCTCAAGTGTTTCACTTATATCATTGTCTTCTAGAGGCTAATATACTGTTATTAACACTCGTAGGGGATGTCTTGTGGGTGATTCTTTTAATATCGGGCTTTTCCGTTATCGTTTAAAACATTTGTATTATCACACATTACTGTGGGAAAATTGAATCGTAACAATATATCGTTTAATCATCATAATCTTGCAGGCACGTTAATAAATAATTAGGATTTAGGTAACGTAGAGGTAAATCGGGATTTTCGTTATCACGACACTACTGGCGAAATCTTAGAGATGGTGTGCAAGATGTCCGATATGCTAGTACTCCAGGAGCATGTTATAGCGAACATTACAGTAAAATTTTCTTGATGTAGGCAAAAATTGATTCCCATTAATTTATTTACGGAAACGAAGCTCCAATTAAGTAAACTTTTAATGAGAAACATACAAAGACAAATAATATTATAATAAAATACTGTCATTTCATTAAACACTTACAAAAAGCTTAATTTTATACCATTACTGAAAGCCAATGTTTTAAAGTTTGATTGAGGGGCGGACAATATTGTATCTCGTATTATAAATATAGACTGAGGGATAGATATCCCTTTATAGATTAAAGTACTACCCTAAAAGCAGTCTTTGAATCCAAAGTTAAAATCCCCAACTCTAAATCCCTCAGAATTTTAAACTGAGATACGAATACGGATTCAGTTGGAAAGGAAATCGTATTTAGAGTTTCAGGAAAGTTAGGTGCGATTTAAAGTTTAAAGAAACCGCAAACAAAGCTCCGATAATAAAAGAAGTTTAAGGATTGATTGCGTTTGAAAATAATTACAGTTCTTTTGATGAAAATTAAAGCGGAACCTATCTAGAATGTTAATTATTTTATTTTTTGACCCTAGCCTTACTTAAGATTATTATTACAATTAAAGTGAGTTTATATAAACACCTACATGCTTGATGTTTCTACAGACTTGGACTCCACGCGTTTTTTTATGAATGGACAACTTTTTGACTGATGATAACCTTTCTATAGACGAAACATGAAAATCTTATGTAATAAATGAGGTAAATTTTCAACAACGTAGGATTTCAATTGAACTTTAAAAATAACTACCTTGTTGGTGTTTTATACTGCATATATTTATATACATATTCACATATAAAGGACTTCTATAATTTTTTACAACGCCTTTGTCAATAGGTATATTAATAGGTAATATTTACATTACATGCGATATTTTATTTAATTTTTATACGTACATATAGGTATTACATATTATAATTTGTGAACAATTTTTTTATGTTTTCTTTTTCAAAAATATTACGTCATAATAAAATAATAGCATATAGTTGAAGTCAACAAAATAAATAACCGACTTTCGAATGGGGTTAATAGCCACGGCTCATTACTTTTACAACTAAGTACAAATATATTCAGTTACTTGTATTCGTAGCGGTGTCGCTATTTCTGCCGCAAAGACGACGACAAGTTTCTCTTTAAAGGATAGACTGGCCGGATTCTTGCCCCATGGGACTTACATCCCACAGTCCCTGTGTTTTGCCTTTTGTAATTGATGTCAACAAGTTACAGTTCATTTGTATAAATGTAATATGTTCATAAATATTTATCGCCATTACATGCCAATAACAATACGTACTTACGAACTTATGACCATGATACAAATGTTACCTTTCGGTTTTTTTAACAAATGCCAATAGTCAAAATAGCGGACCATTTGCGTTTCGCATCCTAATTACGCTGGTACGATGCACTTTAAATTATGAAGAGCACAATATCAACTAAAGAATCAAGTAGTTTATCATTTAAAATCAAATGATGGTTCTAATTTGACGGAAGTATTATATGAACTCACACTACTGAAGCACCATAAAACGTTCCCCCAAAACCTGTGTCAATAAAGATAAAAGAAAAGTAATACAAACAAGAATAGCTACGTGATAAGAAAACATTTATTCCCTATGTTTAATGCATGATTTGTCATAATTTCCAGCTTCCCTCGGCTGTCCGTTGTTTTGTAGCCAGCAAGAAAATGGGCATATATGATTTATCGTTTATCTTATTTATACTAGATGAGAAAAATCGTAGAGGGGAAATATTGGAAGTTGTGAGGTTTGTTAACGAATATGCTGCTGAGATTATGGTAGATATTGTTTTTTATACATCTGATGTAACGTACGACATATGAATAAGAAAAGTTCAGTCTACGAGACATTTCCTTCGTGTTTCAAAAGTTGTTCTTTTATGTTTGGATGTTACATGTTATGATATCAAATATACTGTTTCTTTTTTTCTCTTGACTTGCTCCCGAATAATAATATCTTTTCTTCACTATGTGACTCTTTTCGTTATCATGAAGTTAGTAACTCTTACTATTCTACTTCATATACCATCATTGTAATTATCATCTCAAATACTCATAAATATTTCCATTCGTTCTAAACACGATTGTTAAATGTCAGCAAAATAACATATAATAGTAGAGGTACTCTATTTCTTTAGCCTATGCGTTATTCTGGTGCATAAATTACAACATTGCCAAGTTGCATCAAAATCCATTCGATAGCTTCTACGTGAAAAAGAAACCAATAGCTATCCATAGTTAGAAACTCTCGTGTTTATAATATTAGTAGGATAATTAAAGAGGCATATTTATAAGTACAACCCTCTGTAGAAAGCGGCAATAAAGCCGCGAATCAAAAGTTGCTTGTAAATCACAATACGCCGTCCAGTGCCCCGTGTTTGCTCTCGCCCACATAATCCGTTCATACGGCGGTAAATCCATCCAACGGTGTCGCGTGCACTACTAAATCATCATAAGAGAATCCCGCTCTGTATGTCCCTACGTATAGGCGATACATATAGGTACAATTTTCAGTTCAATTTCAATATAAATTCTGGCACAAAACGCCAAATACGATATGCTATGAGTTGGAAACGTTAAAAACATAAATCTTTAATTTTTAAATAAATTTAGGACACTTTTTAGTATTTGAAACAACATCGCAATCTATTTGTATTTTTTTTTAATGTAATCATTTGATGAATTAGAATGACATAAGTAGGAGCAGAGATCATATAGTAATCATAGTCTTTGATCATACAGGTTATACTGTTTGTTTCTTTTTCATTACAATAATTACGAAGTAGGATCACCTTCTAATAAACTCAGACCCAGTCCCTATTCATCCTTGGAAGAAGAAGTCTTCTTTGGTCTAGGAAGAAATACATTTTACTGCCTTTTATAAAAAACAAAGTTATCCCATAAATATATCTATAAACTTTTCCAGTAGGAATAATATTTTTAAAAGATATTTCAAAGTCATTATCAGATAGTTCGAAGCCGCGTGGCAAAAAAACTAGCCGATATATTTTGAATCTTTTTGTTCTATTTCCTCGCGGTACGACCGTTACTGAAAAACTTTGCATCGTAATGCAATCGCGTAGCATTAGTTTTGCAGTTTATCAGGGCGTTCTCGCTGCAGCAAAGCTTTGAGGGATTAATATCGCGGTTGAGTCGAGAATTTTATATAAGCATGTGAATCCACTTGTCAACCTCTTATAATATAAAGATGTCTTTCCTTTGCGTTATTTATGAAATGTTTATTTTAAAGTACGAACGCTTTTACTAAATCTTCAACATAAAATATTTTGAGGATATTAAAAGGTCACCTATCGTTTTGATTTTATTTTTGTTACATTTTCATTTTCATTGTATTGAAGTTTTAAATTATTATAAGATTGTTAGAACACCGAAAGGAGACGAATGAACTTAACACGCAAAAGCCATGGATACGTCGCTAGGTTTAGCTATGCCGCTGATGTTACATCTAACTTTAAGCATTATGAGCGATATTCCTAAAAGATGATCACAACGTTTTGAGTGTCAATTGTCAGTGTGAGTGAACTAAAATTATTAATGATTGTACAGATGTTAATTATAAAACATCAGTAATATAAAACGCCCGCATAGTCACAACAGCGATGCCAAAAATTAAACAACATGATAGAGTAATAAAGCTGGAACTGAACAACAAGCTCTCATGCAATATTTGTTTGTGGAACATCGCAATTTTTTGTCGAGGCCTGTGAGCTATCGCTGCAATTTGGCTTTTTCGCTCGATTTATGCGAATAACACTGTTCCGCGGAAAGCGGGCAAACAAGAGAAATTTGTTGGGAAACAAAGCTATTTTTTAGTTTTGCAAGTCTTTATATCAGTCACACGTCTAACCGGTTGAATGTACAGTTGACAGATTTGTTTACAGGCCCATTTCCGTATCGATGGATCTATGCGTCCCAACTGAACTGTTAACGGCTAAACGGAATGAATTTTCTATACCTAGTCGACATTTAAGTGGCAACAACTATTATAATCTCGTCTATTAAGGTACGCATGTACTACACGAATGCTAATATTTGTAAAGTTTATTATGTATAATTTTACTTTACATTATTCTTCAGTAACTTGCTAGGCATACGCCTTCGCGATGTAAATACCAAAAATGCCTCTGAAAGTTTCGATAAAGCCTTCTCCTATGACAAATGTTCTTACGACTGTAATAATTAACAGTTTACTTCAAAATATGTTCATTATTCTTTGGCACCTGTAATTTACAAAGATTCCTTGACATTCAGATTTAGAATAGTGATATCGCCTTTAAATTATAATACTTTTAATTAGTATTATGTAAAGTAATGTACATATCATATAATTCATGTTGAGATTTTAATGCAATAAAATTATTTAGCATTTTGAAAAGTTATCTCAACGCACTATATAATGAATCATTCGTGAAAATAAATTAAAAACGAACCGTAGTTATAGAAAATTATAATTGTAAAAGTAGCAGTTACAGGTAAAGCAATTATACTATAGATCAGGCCTTACTGTTATTAGGGTACCGCCAGGTAAGCGAATTCTTCAAAGGGATTACCCAATTCTAATTTTTTATAACACCTATTATAGTTGAAAATTCTTGTTTCAGGGTTCACCGTATCTTAGTTAATTCAAAATGGAGATCAAGAGCCTACAACTTTGTAGACACTGCTGTGAATAAAATATGCTTGAGTAAAGTGATAGTATCTTTCATAAAACAATTCCTTTCTTAAGTGGACAACAACACATCCAACTGGAGAAACCCATCACGTATTTACATGTCTGCGTAGCTTCTAACAATAGCCCTGGGGATCAGTTAAGTTTGCTGTGCCGTCAGTTCGTACGATGGCGGAGTATTAGACATGCGTAGATGGACAAGATAGCCTCTACAGACGGGTAACGTTGACAAGTACATAGATGTAACTTGTTAAGATGAAAACAGGCTTGAAGGGACTATACGTTGTTTGCTGCTGAAGTCCATGTTTATATAATGACAATAGTAAATTTTCTACCCAATCAATTTGATCAGGTCACGTCGAAAGGAAACAGTAAATATGGTTCTTTACTATTTCCTTTAAACGCGACATTGATAATCAATTTTATGGATCACAAATTTATTTTCGACCAACTCAAGAGTCTCTCTCGTTTCAGATTGGTTATTGTGAAAGGGATGGAACAAATACTTATAGTATTTGTCAATACACCTGTAGATGCACTTTATGACATAGTAGAGTACAATTTGTCTAGTCACTCGTGAACCTACTCTATTTTAGTTATTATAATTACCACCAGTTAGCACCAATTAAAATTAATTTTGGTAACCACAACACAGGGAGGCCTAGTATGGGGATCAGGAATAATTTCTATTATATTGTATTTTCGGTTTGAATAAATTTATTTTTATTTTTTATACTTAATAAAGACAGTAAAAACCTGCAGTGCACTTACGATGTAGACCAATACGGTGGCAGTTATATCACTACACACTACAGTGAGGTATAAGAGGACACTCAGAGACAATATATAACTGTACCAGTTGTATTTATTTATTGTATAATTATTATAAAAGTAAATTAATAAATTGTTAATTCCTGTCTTCATCGGTCCCTACAGACCTTTTAAAGTGGTAATTGATCTTATCATCTTAAAACGATGTAAGATCTAATGTTTACAGCACGTGCTAGCATTTTGCATAATCTGTGGGTAATATTAAATGCCAGACAGGTTGTGTAACTATCACTTAACTCACTAATGATCTAATAAACCATTAATATTGCTAGATGACTTTATTATAATCAATTCAATGATGACGTATTTTATTGAGTCGATTCTAATGTATATCAATTTTGATATTATAATATAGGCTATTCGTTTAAGAGATTTAATCGCCTTCGCCTGGGCCGCTTCGATCATCGAAGACTAGTTTACACCGTACCTGTGAAGGCGTTGAAAGAACAACGTATCGATGAAATTAGAAACGTTCCTATTCGATTCTATTGAATTCGCGCGATGTAGTTAATATAAATTTGTTACCTTATTTAATGGCGTGCTCTAGGTATAATGGCGTGTTCTAGGTATAATGGCGTGTTCTAGGTATAATGGCGTGTTCTAGGTATAATGGCGTGTTCTAGGTATAATGGCGTGTTCTAGGTATAATGGCGTGTTCTAGGTATAATGGCGTGTTCTAGGTATAATTAGTAGGTAAAAAAACAAATACAGGCAAGAAAATTACAGTGATCCATATTAATATTCTTTTCTAATAAATAAAGGACGAAATAAGATTTGGTTATCATCATCGCATTCTACGTCCGTAGTGTTGACTCTATTTATTTGTGATTATATATTTTTGTGTCTTAAACGTAATATTATAAATTGCTTAGCAAAGTCCAGACATTTTTCACTTAATTTCCTTTACCTGACCTTTAATTTACAAAAATGGTTACTGCTGCTTTTATTATATACTTAACACTCACAACAGATGGTAGATAAATAACAGTAATTCACATATCATAACTCTCTACTATGGAAGTACTTATCTAGGTTACATTGGGTCAGGCAGAGACAAATGGCCTGCTTGTAGACAATATTTCATATTCAATGTCTACAACTTGCTCTACTCATTCAATATGCAAACTCATTATTAATATTTCGTGTATACATTACACATTATAATACGTCTTATGAATAAACTGTAAACGAAATATATTTCAACATGTCAATTAAAAATTATATATTATTGCTTTATTACAAAATATAATCATTCATTTAACTAAATATATAGGACTCATTATAATCTGTAAAAACAATAATTGTGCCAACAAACACTTTCAATTTAATTTCTTCTTTTTCCTTTTGTGTAAATTCAATGTGTGAGCAACGCAATTTAAAATAAAAATATTGCAATAATAATAATTGTTTTAGTCGACGTGTCTTGCTTTGTCCTCAAGTTGAACAATTTCCAGTTATCCGAACTCGGACCTTATATCTTTGAAAACAAATAGATCCTAAAGCGATTGTATCCACTTTATTTAGAATACAAAACATGCTTCCCCACTACATCTCGCTGTGTCGCTGTATCTGTTCTATTCCTGTCTAAGCCCTATGCTATGCTTAGCTGTGTCTAGACATCTAGGTCGCTTTATACGGCACCGCCATCTTAGGATAATGGCAATGCGAATTCCAAACCTTTCCGCTATTCTTCAAGTACTTTTGTTAAGCATTTTTGGATGCATTTATTCAGTTTCTTTGTAACTATCACAAAGTTGTGCTTCTTTCTTAATACATCCATACTGTTTATGTAAAACGTGTGTGCTTACACCTACGTAGCAA
>JAFELO010001055.1:277756-303733 GCA_017140195.1 Eumaeus atala | reverse complement strand
AAACAATAAAATCAGTTGAGGGTCCAAAGTTATTTTCAATTTACATTTAACAAACACTTGTAAGTAGTCAACACTTACTGAAGTTCGTTTTATAACAGTAAGGAGTACCTGTAATAGGGATAACACTTTTGAACTAAGCACCCAGCGTAAGCAATATTTAACAGTTCGAGTGACAAAAGAACTTGACACAATTTTGTAAAAGGTGGCAATACCAAATTAGTGTGACTCAACCCGAGAGAAATCTCTAGCGACAGTACACCGCAGTCAAGCGATATTCTGTTCCGTTTCATGCGGGTTTATGAGTGAACAGCGGCCCATGGGTAGGGTGAAGGTTAGGGCGGGTAATGGACTAGTATAACCATGTGGATGTTAGTGAACGTCAGTATTTTGTTTGCTCTGTGCAATAAAAAACAAGATGTTATAGAGTACACAGTACTGCTGTGACTTTGGAGATATTACAGATTCAAAATCAACCGCGCTTTGGATTACCAAAGTCTTAACACATTAAAATTGATACAAATTATATAGTAATAAGTACATGCACAATAGGCAGTTGGGCTAGAATTTAGCCGTTGTTAATTTGTCACAGTGAATTAGCCACCGACGGGGTAACTGATAGCCTTAGCATGTTGCACCCTGTATGGCGCCAATATGCTCGTAAATGTCGCTCCACCGCAATTTAATACCCAACTATGTGCCTACATGTGTATTGTTATCTGTGCCCTATCAATCTAATCGATAACTTATATTAATTGCTCCTTCTAAGTGCAACGATATCAGGTTTTCATTGAAATTGTTAAGATGGTATCGATATATAAAACTGTTTTGTTTTTTGCCAATCATGTCTGTCATTATGTTGTGTAAAAAATAATGTATGATAATTTTGTCGTTATTCATAACTAGTTACTAGTACTCAAAAAATGTTCAATTATAATAAAATGTAACCAGTGTTCTCCTGAGCGTATACTGATGTCAGTGAAAAAATTTTGATTATCCCCTATATACAAAGTTAGTATCTCTGCCTCGTTTTACTGGAATAGATCAGCAATTATATTATGACTAAATATAAATTATTGTAATTACTAGTAATTTAAATAGGTTCAATGTATACCGATTAACCTTATTGATCGGCTGGATCAGTTGGTAGCGTGGCGGTTAGTCCGCGTGTCACGCCAGAGGTCCCGCCTTGATCATGGATGTTTATCTGTATATAAAATATTAAATATATTTCCGTTGTACCCGTAACACAGGTCCCTACAGTGCTCAGTACAGGACTAGGCCAACGCGGCGTGATGAGGCCACAGAGATGTTCTAGTGCCATATGTAAAATTTATTTACCGTCAAGTGTCCTACGAACGTTCAGAAAAAGTCAATAAAAAACAAACGCAAACATAAGAATATGCAACGGGCGTAACGTTTTTTTGTCTCGTGTGTCCACAAATATTACAAAGGTGTAGGATAAAGGGAGAATGTTGCATAACAGTTCACGAGCTTTCTAATCTTTTTATTTATTGTTTGTAAACGGTATTTTGTGTAACTGTTCAGCACAGCGTGCAGCGTGCGTTTGCTTGACCAGATGCCCATTGTTATGGTTATAAAATTGCGGTGCTGTATATGGTTACGGCATAATAAAAACAAAAGACATCTGTTGATTCTATGAAACGGTTCCAAACCGAGTAATTGTCATCAGCGTTTGTCTTGTAATGCGGTTCTTGAATGAATGTTAAAACATAATAAGAAAGGTATGTGGGCACGTGCACTCCTATATTCACATATATGATAAACTATTTGCTTTCGAATTACTCAATCTATAGCAAGTTTACTAGTAGGCACCTAACCGTTCAGCCATTTAATGGTCAGAATATGGAAGATTTTTTTTATAGTATAGGGGACAAAAGAGCAATCGGAGCCCTTCAACGAGTAACGACGCCCATGAACATCAGCATAATTATGCCGATACGATGCCCTCCTTTCCACCCCCCCCCCAATGGGCCAAAAGACCTTACAAATAAAAAAAATACCTAACAAACTGTCATATTTGTATCTACACGTCTGTCCTTTCCAACTGCGGAATTTTAGATATTTCATTGCACACGAATACTATCATCTATAAGAAATAATCACAGATATATTTAGTAGCTGGCAGTTTATCCTAGACTAGTAAATTATAGCCGAGATGGCATTCGCCCCGGCTTCGCCCGTGAATAACACTTGCCGGATAGCTACCTAAAAAGCTCTACACTTAAACCTTCCTCGGGATCGCTCAACCAATTAATGAAAACCGCATGAACATCCGTTATGCAGATTATGAGAAAATTGATGACATACAGACAGACAGCTTTTGAGAACTATGTTTTATAATAAGTATAGCTATGAAGTATTCTTTGATTTTTACTAAACAAAAACCGAGAGTTTCACAGCTTGCGAATATACATCCGTATTGTCTAATAACCAATAGTTTAACTTTAAATAAAAAATGTTTAAATATCGAATGTATAATGTTCTTAAAATTCATAGTGTGACTTAGGTGCTAAACGACTCCATAAACAAAGCCCGCTCATAATGTAGACATTTACGATTGTCTGTTAACATGACAATAATGCATTAACTATATCAAGCCTCATTGAGCTAGGTGCGTGGTGCATAAATCATCGATTAATAAATGCGAGAAACAAAACGGATTCAATGTATCGAATAAAAAGATACATTTCATTTATTCATACAGTAAAGAGCGTCGACACTTATAGAAACATAAAGTCATAGAGTAGACATAGTCTAGACTTGAGTAGGCGTGTCAGCAGGTAGGAAGAAAAGAAGTATTAATAGTAATTTGTTATAAGGCGATTGTCGTTTATATTTACTCAAAAGACTTATTGGTCATTTCAATCTTCTTAAAATATTTAAACTATATTTTGGTCCGCGAACCACATCTCATTTGCTCGCTTCGTAGCAAAGTTCCGAAAACAAGTACAACAACAGTAGGTTCTTAAATCAGTTGTGTTGTATTGTAATATTTACGGAGATAAAGTAGTATAGAATAACAATCCTTCTACAAAGGGCGGGAGTTGTGAAACTGAGCCCGGTACACCACACGGCATAAATATCTTTGTGAAAATGTAAATAAAATTAGCTAATCATAAATTCTCTCCAGTTTACTTCATAACTTTCCCCGAAGCTTGAATATACTGGCGTATACTGAATTTCCACCTAATAAAAGGCCCTGTTACGTGTAGGGTACGTTAGACACGCAATTACGGCGCTCCAGCGTAATTAGACCCGCCTTCCACTCGCTATACAAACTGAATAAGTTAAAAAGTGTGAAATGACCGAACAGCCACAGATCAGGGAAGATTGGACGAGTTGTACGACAAAGTTTCACGTTTAACGTTAATTAGTGCGTGCCTCACGTTCTCAAACGTGTTTGTATGTGTGTTTGTGAGATCTCGAGAAATAGGTGTTGACGTGTATGTATGAAATAAATAAAAATCTCAGCTATGTAGCTTGCCTCTGAAGACAAGTTCTTGTAGTGATTACGATGCGATAAGAGAAAAACCTTTGACATACATTACCTTGTTTACTACAGACATACCAGAGTGAAGCAATAGTTCCAGGAGTTTGTTTTATACTTTTTTATATTTTCCTCGGGAATCCACTATCCATGGACGAAAACCACATAAAGATCGGTTCAGTATATTCCGAAAAAATCGAACACATAATTACAGTCCGCTCTTGAGTACTTTATTTCATAACATGTATAGATTCGCATGAGTGTAAGATGAGGTATGATTGTACTTTATAGTAATATTATTGGGTAGGCATGGAAAACACAATGGAAGTGTAATTTATTTTAAAGTAAATGTCAGTAAAAACTTTTAGGAAAATACTATTTTGCAAAGACTTATTCCGAATTATTATTATTAGATTTGTTGTGAAACCAAACAGTTTACCGTTAATCGCCGAATGTTTTATTAAATGATATACTAAGAGTGAACAGAAAACTACACTGACTTGATTTATCTCTTTAAATGTATCTAAACATTTGGTAATATTGATTTCTACACATTTCTAAATGTTGGTTTTTTTTTCATAATCATGACATACCCTTTGTGAACATAATTATTGGTCCCTAGTCGCCATTAAGGAGGTAATTTGATGTATAGATTAATGTGCGTAACAATTTATTGTCAATTATCGTAACCGATGCCACGAGGATCCATTAACACAAAGACGCAATTGCAAATTACCCTAACTCGATATCGATAGGTGAGAGATTCGAGATTGTGCCGGTAGGCAGGCGCCAACTTATTAATTACAAGCCCTAAGAGAACCCGCAACTCACACCTGCATTTTCTTGCTTGTAATTAAGAACAATATGTTATAAAAATGAACAATGTTTAAACGTTATGTCTTAACTTTTGCAATATTTCTTAATTATGATATTTCTAAGTTTAGTTTCGCGCTGATATGTCCGGTTCTATATTTTGAATTCTTACTCGGTACCATCACCATCGTTCCAAGCGTGTATAGCAAAGTGACTGTTAGATATTCTCTACAGGGTGTCAGTAATATCGGCTGAGACAATGTGACGTTTCATTACTTTTTTTCCTCAATGGGCCTGTTATATTATAATAATTAATATCTTAAGATTATGTTTTAACTCGTTGTTTTAAATTTAGTCTATATACTTGCCAACCTATAGTGTATAGAATTTTATAGGTAGGTACTTATATGTCTATGACTAATTAGAAGAGAAAAATACGTCTGTTTCCCTACCTTTTCAACAAACTGAAACATGACTTTGTCATTGTTTAAACAGTCGTTGTCTATACTCGAACGTAGGGACAAGTCTCAGGGTTAAAGGCTAAAGATCGTAGTTCGGTGGCTAGATCGCGCACTCATGCCTGCGCAATTTATCTTCGAATTTATTTATTTTGAATTCTAAAGTACTTTCATTGTTCTTGTTTATGCGGCTAAACTTTAGGAAATTACTTAGACTTTTTTAATATATACATATGTTATAACAAATTTACTTTGTAGACTAATATTTCTTTTATTAATTGTTGTCATTGTCAAAAAAATAAGATTTTAGAACATAAAATATTCTATCGCACTTTTTTTCGCCACCGATATTCCGGCGATTATTGGGTGGTTTTAAATTCTCAACCTAACCGCTTAAAAATCGCGTGTAGGTTAATAAACGCTCACGCATGAGGATATAATTATTACGGAGCTTGGTTTTATATAAAATATATAGTAAATAAATAGACGAATGAAGCCCGAATGCATTATTAACAAATGTCGCGAGAACAGAAGCGTGTAATCTATCTGGGCGTCCCTCGTCGACCGCCGGGGGCCAGTCAGCCACGTTCACGTTATTGGACTCTAGTGTGGAATTACATTTATCTACCAGTGAAATAATACAGCGATATCGATATTAGCTTTTAATTGTTATTGAATTTCGAATCGATACTAGATAGATACGCACATGCAAATGCGATTGCGTCGACAGTGGGACTTTAGTTTGCACTTTAGATTCATTACGCGTTTAAATCAGATTAGGGGTATACTTGGTTCTTTGTTTCAACTTTCTTCTACAACGTTGAGTATATACAATTTTGGTAATATCCTGAATAAATAGATATGAATATTAACAGTAAAAAATATTTTTTTTCTACTTTTATTTATTTTAGGAAGAGAGAAAAGGACCGCCTTTTGGCGTTCATTGAAAGTCGCCAAATTTCCAGCAGTGGACCGATAAGGGCTTATATTATTATCAGCCCTTATGACGATAGATGATGATTTCTCCGTCTTCATGTTCCAATTATAAGTAAGCGCGGAAGAATCATTTTTCTTCAACGATCTAAATGCTTTATATGGGAGATGGCAAAAGTGTTTCCAACTTGGTGGTGATTATGTATAAAAATAAAAATATAAATGATTTAGTATGTGTTTTTTTTCTTGGTCAAGCCGAATCTCATCAACCGTAAAATACCTAACAATAGTAACAAATTCAAATCGACAGATCTTGGCCTTGAAGGTGAAATGTGAAGTGGTTGCTATTTATATAATAGATTAGCTATGCACATGCGCAAAAAGATTGGAGCAGTAGGAGAGATAATGCCGGAATACAAAGAAAACCGAAATTAAATTCTAAGATAGCCTTTGCCACTTGGCCCTCCAACGGAACGGCGCTATCGAGGAAATTTTTTTCAACCTACGATACCTGAAGTAAGTCTATGCTAAGTCTATACTAGATACCTTCGTGAATTTAGCTTCAAATTGTCACTGTCGCTAACCATGAAAAACTTTTCTCGTAGGTCACTTATCACCATATTTTCCGAGCGCTCTTTTAGAGTCAGCGTTACAATGAAAAACATAGCAGTGAATGGAAATTACCTACGATTATAATATTCCAACTCTCAGTCACGATAATATCCTCAGGAAACACTAGAATAGTCTCAAATAGAATTAAATAAAACGTTGGCAGAAACGACAAGACAGACAGCCCTATGTTAATTAAAGCTCTAGGCAACATGTCCACTTCGATATCGACTGAACGCACTTCGTTAAAGGGATCATTCCACGCGAGCTTTCAACCATTTCTTTATGAGGCGAATGCCTATCTTCCTATCCTATTGTGAAACCTACAGCTGACTGTAATTGTTTTGGTCTTTTATTGTATGTGCGATTAGCTGGGCAATTATATATTTCATTATTAAATGCTGACTATATTCAACAATCATTAGAGATATAAGTTTTACGTTTAGTAGTTAATTTTAATTGTAGGTTTGTTCTTATTTTTTTTTATTTTTGCTGAATACCTATCAAATACCTTTCTACAAATTGTATGGAGAAATAAGAAAGATTTTAAATTATACATTTCAAAAATGCATTGTTATTGATAATTGATACTAATTTATAAAATAGTGTGTTAGGATTCTTGCAATACGATACTTTAATTCCATTGTTATATTTAACTGTCAAAGATATCATACCATAGATATTCACTTTTATGTTCCTGCTGTATATACTATCAACCGTAACAATCAATATTAAAAATATTACATTTAAAGGTGTATTCTACATTAGCAAGACTTCTGAATTAAGTAGCAAATATAAATTGTTGAAGTGACAAGGTTTGTTTTTTGCGTCGGCAATGATATTAAAACCTTTATTTTTATACTTAAATTATAACACAATGCCCTTCCATATACAGTTAGATATGTATAGGTAATTATAAATTATTTAGACACTATTGAGTACTTACCTAGTAGGTTAGTTGAATTATAAAATACCTCACGTACTTACCAATTAATAAGCAAGCTACATACATGCATCTCAATAGCGCGTAGGATCTCTACTCCTATACGACAGCCATTTGCGTTTTACACTTTAAATATAATTCGATTTATTAAAGTTTAAGACATTGCAAATTATCAACATCAAACCTTTATGTTACTTAACTTTTATTTTTACTTTTATTTAGCAGCTGTTCCATATTGTTAAAAATGCTATTCACTAAGAAATGGGTCTAATAATTATTACTTTCGGTACTTAGATTGCAGAAGTTATATGAAAATAAAAAATATATTTGTTCAAAGTGTTTAAGTATTTTATATTATATGTTTTATAATTTATCTATTTACTTTAAATAATTTTATTCTCTTTGTTCTACTCGTTATCTGTTTTTCTTCAATATATGGGAATAATTCTCATTGTGGGTATCTAACCTTATACTTACCTATGTAGATTTTAATCTCTACCTTCACATGAATTATGTAACTAGACCATATTTTGACAAAATAACTGAAATTTCGAAGTGATTACAAGTATACGAATAAAATGAACAACAGCCGATCTTTTAAATTGCAATAGTTAACTAAAGAGCTACGTTTAAGAATTAACAACAACACTCAGCTAGAATAAATAAATAAAAAATAAAATTATCAAGGTAACGACCTTTTTCAAGACGAATTTTACAAACATTAAAATTCAAGTCGAGGATTAATAAAGAGATAAATAAATTTAAGAGCAGCGAGAATGTGGGTCTGCTGTTACGGGTCCGGTTAGCTTTATGTGCATATCGAAGATGGATGGCGCGGGTATGCGGCGCGCGCGGGCCCTCGATGCGAGGGGGGCAGCGCTCTCCACTCCTCCCCACCCCTCTAGCGCGCCGTAATGGCCGCGACCACGCAGCCCCGTCAGACGACAAAAATGCCATAATAATGGCCCCTGAATAGTTTTTGCTGCAACGCTCCAAATACCCACTCTGCCCCAGTACGTGACAACTCGCCGGTCATCTCCATTTTATTGAGAAATTCGTCAGTTTTATTTCCCCTTACGAAAAACGCGCATGTCGAAAGGGATGGAATCCAGTTGTGTCATTTCAAACACTTGATAAGTATCGCCCAGGAACTTTTTCGGTGAAGAAATTCAGTGAAGCTCCTTTCGTTAGTATTCAACGAATGCGCACTTTTTGCTCGCCCTTAACGTAGACGGTCACCTTCAAGATTCTTTAATTGTGTAACGATAAGAATTTCTTTTCTATGGGCATGGAAAGTACACTTATGAAGTATAAGCAAGAACGAATATTTTTTTCATTTAACATCGTAATTCTTACTGAACTTTAATTACTAAACAAACATACCTACTGTAGGTATTGGAGTAATGGAGAAGTAAATATTTTCATGATACGGACTTATTTATTATAAAAAGCTTATATTGCAATTCAAGCGTAAACTCTGAAATACACGCTTGGGAGTGTGAGAGTTATATATGAGCCTAAGGGAGCTCGAGGGTCGTCAGCCTTAAAAATCCAGATCAACGACTTCATCAAAATTCGACGGTAGCATGCTCAACTCTGCGAGCCAATTAAAATCAACGATCTGTTAGTAATTGTGATATTATTATCGAAGCGGCAATATTGGACGACCACAAAGGTGGACCAATTAAGAATTTCGTCGAATAACCGAGCACAGTAGTTGAGAATGATAGCAGCGTCAATTATGCCCGCTTTACCCGCTCTGCCAATTACAAGCAAGAGCAGCGATTGATAAAAACTCTTTCGAAAATTATTCGCCCAAACAAATTCAGGATATCTCACAAATACCCCCAGGGGTATTTGTGAGATATCGCCCAGGCGTTGCTGCGCTTTTCGTTATTCGGCCACAGTTACATCGTCAATTTTGTAAATATGGAACCTGAATAATGCGGCACAATATGGAACATACGAAATTAAATCGACAGTATTCGACATTTTGCAACCACATAATTTATGGTTTCAGAGAGGTTGTGGAAAAACTAGTTTCCAGTTCATGTATGAACCATGGTTCGATCGCAAGAACAATCGACGAGAATAATTCATATTCTGAACGCGCTGCAAATATCCAGGCTCTGATTTACGACAGGTTACCTTTTGTGCGCCGATCGTGTCTTGTTGACAACAAAGTTTGATAACTGATTGGATTTAAATAGCTCTTCATGGTACTACCCAGTTAGCTAGAACAGATATTCCAGTGTACATAAATATATTTATATTCATATGTTAACGTTTTGAATAGATATGGCCGTACAATGTAGTTAGTGTGGTAAAACAAGTCCCTCTTCTATTTAGTTCACATCGGCGGCTTATTGAAGGGGTGCCGAGCTTGGCGACACCTGTATGCGTTATTGTGTCGCATAAATTTTCAGTCCGCGATTCACTCGGGCTACAGCCGCATCTTTTAGTTTATTGAACTCTATATGGAGATAAAGCGCATGTCTCTATAAAGTAACACTGTGGCAATATTTATGCTTATTTTCGAAGAAGCATAAGAATTGAATATTTCGGTCTTCATAATTATGTAATTCATTTCAAAACCACAAAATATTTTAGCACACCATCCTAAACTTGTGTATGTATTAACTACACAAGTTTTAACATAAACAAATGTATTGTAAGTGCTTGTCAGTTGTCGCTCTCGTGTAGATTATTTTATGAACTTCATTTATATTCCCAATAATCACTAGGTATGCATGTTACTCTATTTATCGGTACCTAATATATAAAAAAATTGGTCATGTCTGTGCTGTATTCGCGATGGTTCAATACCAATGGAAGGCACGAGGTTAACGAAATAAAGTAGTTAACAAATTTATAATTTCGAGCGTATGTGTTCACTTTGTATAAAACAAACCTCAAATTATAAGTGTGTAAAGGTTTAGTTCTATGATATTAAAATTGAAATACCTATTTTTTTTTCTCCAGGTATTTGGATTATACTTTACGGTGTTAAGTCACGGGTAATAAATCCTTAGGTTTTTCCGAAAGACATAGGTCATAGGCATTAAGATTTTTTTCATTTGACGTAGAGACACAAGAATTTTGTTCAATTATAATTGATGAAGGTATATTTAACTGACAGTTAAAAGCAAAAGAATCATCTTCATTTTCTTCGACGTGTTAGATTATTTGTCTTTGTATATATTAAATATGTATAATCATTATTTCGATGTACGTATTTTAAACAACCTACAACCATCAATCGCCTGTTATATCGCTATCAATAATCATCAATCGCCTGTTATATCAATAATGATCATTCCTGTCGATCATGAAGATGATTTTATTTTTTTATACCAAAAGGGATTTAAACGATGGAACATCATTAACACACAACAAGAAACTCCAGCATCGGTTTCTCTCATCCTAAAACGTCTATATTCTCCGGTAATGAAAATCTTGTCGAATATATTCGCGGATGCGCCCGCGCAAGTATGGGAGGGGCAGGGAAGCCGCGAGTTCTAATGAGCGAGTCCAGGCCGCTGCCCTCACGCACGCCTGCACTTTATGTGGTAGGTATAAATTTGAATACATACGCCCATTTCAATTACAATTACGCAACTGTTTTGAAGGTGCACGGGATTGTATTCAAATATTCATTAAGGCTATCTGATGAGGCCGTTCGTAAATATGTCTCCAATTCTTAATATATCAAGATTAGGGGGGGGGGGGTCACAAACTAGAAATATTGTCACTAGGATATTAAATCAACTGGCTATCGTGATATATTAGTTGTTTTGGATAAGGCTTTTTTATATTATACTCGATAATAGGTACTGTGATTGTACTGATACGAGTAATTTATTTCATGAATGGTCGCCTGGTTCTTGTACCGTTTGGTTGGTTGTAGCGATCACGTAAGGTACCAAGAACGCCTACCTTTGTCAAATATCCACCAATTTTAATACGTGCAATTGATTAGGTACCGCTACTGTACAAATGTCACGTAGAGGTATGCTGGTTTACAGTTAAATTGTGACGGCACAACCTGGGAGGTACGTACCTTTCTTCTGGAAGATACAGCTGTAAAGTGATAACCTATAGTTTTTCGTGCGGTCGTTGGATTTCTGGTGTCCAGGAGAGAACGTGGGCAACACAGCTGCATAGCAATTTCCTATGTCGATGTTTTTAGTCAGCAATCAATGCCATTTCGCGCTCTTATAGATAGATATAATAGAATATAGTACGGAACTCAATGATCGGATAATATCAGTATACAACGATTTAATCTAGTATTGTTCTTCTATTGCGTCGGAAATATTCGAAAAGTAGTCGTAAGTAACTTTATCGGACGCTCTCGTGGAATCGTTATGTTCTTTCCATTTTAAATCGCCCTGTTGAAGTAAAAAATCGTGCACGTTGCAAAAGAGTACTTTACGCTATTCTCCCAAGTAACGAAATTCACATTATGTAAGAAAGCACTTAAATTTACTCCAACCGAAAAACCAAAGAGGCGCAATAAATATTAGTAAATAGGTACTTGGTATGAATGTACCAACTTCGCCGCCATTCGCTTTTAAACGAATTGCTCCGCATAACAATAAAAACCGCCTATGGGCCTTTTCACACATTCTAATGTGTTCAACGCTCCTTCATTTGTTGAGGGCTAGCACGGAGAGGAAATATTTTCTCAAATCCATACAGCCTTAAGGATTCTCATAAAGCACATCCCCGCTCAAAGTACGGAGTGAGATTTATACGGCGGACTCCAGTTTTGAGCTCGGAGCTTTGTTATGATGAATTGACACTTTTAAAGGTCCCAAAACCCAAGCGTATCGTACGTAGAATATACAATGAAGTACAAGCAAAACTTGCATCCGCTTTTACCACCAAACTACGGTTGACTTATAATTAAGTACATACAGTTATACGAATTTTTTTGTTCCTAAAGTTTCGTGACTCGTTTACGTGGTTACCGTTTTTACTTCCTGTTATGTAACTATTGATATATGAATATCTAAATTAGCAAGCAAAGATCAAGAATATATAAATCCGGAATGATATATTGAGATAACGCCCTTTGTTATTTACTATAGATTAAATTAAGATGTTTAGCTTGGAATGTTAAATTCAATATTCTTTTCTCATACTTCACAATGCTACAGAGATAAACTTTTATTAATATATTAATGTGTAATAAACATTATAATAAAAGATGGAATATTAATAAAACAGGGAGATTATATTTCATGAGCACCTAATATATATCAAACGTATGATCGTAGCTAAACAAACAAAAAGTAAACCGGGTACCATAGCTGGCGTCACGAATGCCATTCTTGCATAATAACCCCGCCATGATTTGTATATACTCGTGCAATGCTTCTTATATTTGATAAAAAAATATTTGAAGTTCTAATGCGTAGGAGTATTTGATGCTAATAAAATTTTATATGATCAAAATTCACAAGGCTACACAGAGTTGAGAATTCTTAATATGATGACTTCATTCCTTTAGAAGACCTTTAGGCACTCGTCTAAATTATAATAATAA
Source organism: Eumaeus atala (assembly GCA_017140195.1). Classification (NCBI taxonomy): domain Eukaryota; kingdom Metazoa; phylum Arthropoda; class Insecta; order Lepidoptera; family Lycaenidae; genus Eumaeus; species Eumaeus atala. The sequence continues at coordinate 290,918 of JAFELO010001055.1, read as the reverse complement.
GAGGGCGTGAGCTCATTCCATAACCAATCTTAATAAAGACATTATAAATATCTGTATTCGGCGTACGGCGGACGAACGGTATCAAATACCGAAACCAGTATATTGGGATGAAAATTTTGTTTCTATATACTTATTTATTTTGATTTTGCGTTTTGATATCTTTATTATATGAAACAACAAATATCAAACTCTTTATTGTACTTACCTATTGGTATATAAATATAGAATAGCGTTTGTTTGTTCCTTATGCCACATATATTGATGATTTTAAAACTTTAGTACTTAGTGTAACCTAAGGCCCCCGTGAGTGTTCCTAGTCCAAAAAGTATTATTCATTTTTGGAGCTGCCAGCCAGTCTTATATAAATGTATCGTAAGAAATAAGGATGTAAATGAATGATAATAGTAAAAAAAGGCATTTACGATATACAGATTCGCAAAGTTTCGCACTTACTTAGTGTTACTATCCAAAAAAATTAGCAACTTTTTAGGCAAAACTTACAAGTGACAAAAAACACAGACTATCGAATGTAGTGCAGGCCGTATCTGGTTATTTAAGTGGCCACCGGCTAACAATAGTATGAATAAAACGTATACAAATTTAATCAAAGAGAAATCTATTAGTAAAATGAGAAGCACGGAAGGGAGCATCTATACATATTCAACGAGGCACTGCATCACGAACGCCCGTATTTATGCGGCATGTTGAGAGTATCGTACTTTTGCCGCGGCCGCATGTAAAACTGGACTATTTCTTTCGCCGATCAGATTGTCACCTGGTAAACTGTTTTGTTCGAAATTCTTTGGCTGTTTCATAACTCACTGGCGAGTGGGTATGTGGACTGCAATGTAGAGGAATTATGCAAAAAGTAGCGGCAATACACACGTGTTAATGAAGTTTCTGGTACGGGTATTACATACTTTGTAGAACAGATAATATACTGTAGAATGAATGCGTTGTTTATCAGCTTGAATATTTCATCAAACGACTGAAACTTTACTGGGTCCTTGTCTCTGTTTTCTACTGGACTATTTCAATAGTCATACTTAAGTCAAGGGAATAATAGACGTTTCGTTGTTACTCCTATTTAAAGTATCAAATTATTTTTTGAGGTTTTAAGAGATAATGAGCTGCTGGCTCGCCTCTTATACCGACAAATAACGCCTGTACTTTTTTTTTTTTTTTTTTTGAGTGGACCTATTACTGGTTGGCGGCGATATTGCTGCCGCCTCAACAGGTTTTCGGGCTAGCGAAGATTTTTGTGTCTTCAGGTTTAAATCGAATAACAGGATATATGATGTATTGCCAGCTAGCGCGCCCTTTTCACAAATGACAAATATTTGAATCCTTTGTGAATAAACGCGACACCGTAGCTTGTTCCTCGTCAATTCACTCCAATGTAATTTGAGAGAGGTACATCCCCAATCGTGCCAAATTTGAGAGAGGTACATCCCCAATCGTGCCAAATTCCTCTTAAATTAGTTATGAACATAATTATAATTTACAACAATATTATACGCTCACATTTGTTGTCCTGTCTACGTGGCTAATACGTGCAAGATTTTAATTAACCACAGAAATATATATGCTTAAAGCAACTTTTATGTTTAGCAACTAAGAATATTGCGTAGCGCCAGACAGACGCTGGCAGTGCGAGATCAATGTCCCAATTGGGAACCGACTTGGATTGCTGTAGAATAAAAAATCACCGACTTAAAACTTCTGTGTGCACATTTTAACAAGTTATTTTATTTATGTTTGCTACTATAAGCAATTCTCATATTCTTTGGATTGTAAATTTTAATTGAACTTTTAGTACAAGACGTACAGTTTATATCATATAGTTTATGTGTCTGAATTTAAAAAGCGAATGATTGCGAGCGCATTAGCGCCTGACTGACCATATGACTCTGATTGCTTTTTAATTTGGTCCCAAGGAAAAAAAAATGCATATATCTAATTCGATGTAATCTAAAATAAAGTATTATTTTATTTATTTGTTTATACAACCAAGAAACCCAACAGAACATAAATAATATGATGATGTCTTTCTTAAATTTACCGGAATGTTACTCATTATAACAAAATTACTTTTTTTTTAATTCAAATATTTACCTAGCCAAATGTTTAAGTCCACCCGTGACCATGGTTGCTGTAAAGCTTCTGAAACGTCAGGCTAGTTAAATAATTAAATAAATGCAAACATGCAAATGCATAAATGCAAGATTGTAGAATGATAATTTTGTAAAATTAACCCAACCACAAGTACAAGAATGTAAATAAAACTAGACTTATATGTAAGTTCGGTAATTACATACATTAATTGAAATACTACTTGCATTTATATTTATCAAGTACCAATTACCTGCATAAAACATAGCTGCAGTGAAATTCAATTCAGAAGTCGCATCGCTATAAACGGTGGCAATATAATAGCAGCCTTAGACATATTTGAATATCTTAGTGTACATCGGAGGTCGGCCATTGTTGCCTTCGCCCAGTATGGACTTAATTAAGGAGGGAATAGGTGGGAAGATCTACAAGCATTTAGGGATGGGCACGTCGAGTTAGGCGAGCGCTTTCAATATTCCCACGTGGTTCCTATTCTCTTCCTATACGTATGTGTTTATGTATTTTTTCTTAGGTACAATGAACACCTTGTATATTGCATTCGCTTCGTGAGTGAAATAAAAAAAAAACATTTTTTATATAAAACCACTGCTCCAGTGATACTTTTATATTTAACTTGCACATGACAATTATATAGAGTAGGTGTATGGCCAGCAGAGACTAGCGATGTTCATTGCCGTCTGCTACGGCAACGTAGTAATGCTACGCTGGCGTAGCAGGTGTAGCCGAGTGAGTGAGCTAATGCGAAAGGCGTCAGATGGGTCAAAAAATTAAGCATCGGTAAAGAAAACAATTTTAATTTTTTTTGTAATTTTTCAGTCAACACTACCTATGTCTTTAATGATTTGAAACACTAGATGTATTGCGCCTCACAAAATTTAAGGGGCAGTGTGTGTTTCGAGTGTTACGTTACACTAATACTAAAATAAAATACTTGTAACCTACTACATCTTCATATAAATTGACCGCACCAGTCGACTTAAGCCACGTAAGACGTGCAGTGCTGCATTGCATCTTAATTGGGCCGACCGCGGCGTGACTGGGTTATACCTAGTTCGAACTCATAGAATATAGAAGAGTATGAAATATAAATAATAATTTCAATGTTCTACAAATACTGTTAAAACAGTGCAGGTATATAGAACACTAATTATTAATAGAAAAGAGAGTATGAAAAACAAATTAAATACACATGTGTCTATTTTATGTACTGTGAATTTAACGGTTTTAAAGTCGCGCCGTTTATAATGGACACCTTTGCATTATGCGGCCAACTATGGAGCCGGTCGTCGTCGGTATTCAGCAAAAGGCGACAACTCCTTTGCTTCTATACACTCGTGTGGCTCATTATAGGGATGGGCTGATGTAGAGCAACTCATGCGCCTGTGCCGATGTTAATGGGCGTCACAAAATGGCACCGATTTGTTTATTCGTTTATTCCCCAGTGCTACGAAAAATATATGAATTAACATTGTTTGATTGATCATTCATGATAATTGTGAATAGCATGTTAACAGTAGAATATCCTTCTTATGAATGTAGATGGTCATTCGGTACGTGTTATTAGTTTGAGCAGAAACTTGGCTGTTGGGAAATCAAGATATTTCAACTTGTTTAAACACGCTCTTGTTACATATGGGGCTTTAGGGAACAATAGAACTAGTAAGCAATTGTATCCATATCTCGTTGCCCAAACTCCCTATCTTTGTATGGATTGCAAATCATAAATATATGTTTATGGAGCTGATGTTTTCAAAATACGTCACGAAAACATAGGAATATATTGGAAACGGAGAAAGTGAAATGTTTAATTTATTATGTGTTTATATCTACTAGTACAGGCCATCTTCCTTGTTACAAATGAAGATTTTGAAAGACATTAGAAACGTAAACTCACGTACCCTCGGTACGGCTTTCAAAGAACATTACAAACTGTAAAAAAATCATCCTTATTTTAAATCTATTTTACTGTTATGTACCTCTAAGATGAAAACAGTACAATTATAATGGATTCATAATTAAATTGGTGAACTACATTTATATCTGTATACTATTCGTTAATTTTTAGCATACATAATTATGTTACCCTGAAATCTTTCTTAAATAAGCTGTAGTAGAAAATTTCACTGTCAAAGTTAAGATCAATAGGTAATCTCAGAAATCATAAATAGAAATGTCTATTCAAATATCTGCGCAGTTTTTCTGATCTCATACACTGATTATTGTAGGTGAAACGTGCAATTTTATTCATGTTGTCCATACATACTTTATTAGTAGTAACAAAAATGGCCGCCATTTTTCGACATCTCCCATTCCAAGATCCCAATATAAGTTCTGTGTATCTTACTTCGAAACGCTTACTCTTAAACCATACATCTAAAGCTCGCGGAGTTTACTGCAGCGATATAAATTAAATGCTTACATTTCGCCTGCCCCGCTCCGCTGGTTTAATTAAGTGTCTTCTACTTTGTCTGCATGCGTATTACCTCCAAAGTGTTCCCCAAACTTTATTACACCATATGGATAACACACACAAACCTACGAGGTCGGATGGGCCCCGAAATTGCCTACAGATCAGAAAGAACATGTAAATCATAGTATACGGAAAAGGGTTTGCCAAAGTTGGCGAAAAAATGATTTGTTGTATTACGCCAGCAAAAAAAAAATTATAGCTTATACTATAAAGCAATTAATCTTAAGTAATTACTTATTACGAGTGTTTATGTACTGCACTAATTTGGTAATAATACAAAGAATATCATAAGAAAAATAAAGAGAAAATACCTTTTTATGTTGAAACGTTAAATTTAGAATACGACGCACATTTTTGCACATTACACAAGCTTACAGCAGACCGGATATGTTGAAACTAAAAAACGTTAAGCCGTTGCCTGTCCAGTTCTTTTCAATACAAAGACATTTTTTATCTAACAATCGCAACTTTCTCTTGGGCAATGACTAAAAGACGTACGGTTCTTTAGTGACGCAACAAAAGGAACTTTCTCTATTCAAGTAACGACACTAAAAAAATTGTACTTTGACTAAAAAAGTCTCCAATACCTCAGTAGTCATGAAGCCGGCGATCGAGCTATCCGATCGGCCGGGCAATCGTGACTATACTGAAAAACGGCATTCTTTTATCCAGAAATCTTTTAACGAAGTTAGTTTAGGCAAACTTTTGTCATGTTCATTTTTTTGTTACATTTTATCTCGGTCCATATGAGTTCGTATATTATATTACCCTTTGGTGCCCAATGTTTGGATGAAGGGTTGTGCTGTTCTCGCCTACACGGTATGCGCAGGAGTGAGTGTGATGGAAGATTTTTGTTATTTGTTCATCGGTTAGAACGGGGAACACGTTTGGAAAAATAATTTGAATGCCGAAATGCAGATGGCTTCTTTTATAGGAGGCTTTTGGTCCGCCGGCGAACTACAAGTTAATTAAGGTTTGTCCATCAATTAAATATTGGTTTTAATTTTGCCGCTGAATTTGCATTTGATTTATTCGCAAATTTATTTTCTTAATTAAGTCGTACATTGAAATATCGAATGATAATAAATTTGAAATATCGATTCATATTACCTCCATTTCTATTAAATTATATTGGCGGGCGACATCCGATATATCTCTGTTAACGCTAGAAGCTTAACTTCTAGGCTCTATCGACGGAAGTTGACAATTTTGTTATTAACTAATCTTTACCCGTGATACCTTGTCCATAGGATACTGAAGTAGGTGGTAGGTATTTATTAAATTTTTATTCCAATTAATTCCAAACCATATAAAGGTTAAACATGCTTTTAAGATCTATCTATAGATAGTTTTCACAATTATCTATTTTTGTAACGTTTTGTTTCCTAACGATGACATTAATTTGATATATAATTAATTTAATGTCCAGGTTGGTTAGGTGAGAGCTGAACACATGATTATATTTTAAAGAGTTCACACAAGGCGTGACATCATAAACTGATGCCCCGCGAATAGTCAAAGAAGTTGAGCATACCGCAAGGAGGTTTTCTCTTAGATAGAGTAAAATAGCTAAAATCTACTTGGTTGCAGTAAAAGCTGAGTTCATTCAACGAAAAATATTTTCTCGCACGTTCTTACTTTTATTTATATATGAGCACAAGTACCAACAATGTTTTTCGACTATTGTGTAGGCAACTGTTTGGAGCTCTTGGTCTCCTGTCTCTTAATTAGTATGCATTGAAAACGACTGTTCAATGTCTGCAATTAAAGTAGTGACTAGATGTAACCCAAATCTAAATCTATTCGAAAGTTTTTGTTTAAATCTATTGCATGAAGGCTATTTATTTAATTAATACTAGTTCCACGATCGCCTGCTGCACGTTATAAAATATTATTGCGCAATTTTTTGCTTGTTTTCCCTATATACAATAATAAAAATGGTGCTGTTGATATATTGCTGTCGGATATATCAAAGGTGCAATTTATTGGTTAGATATCTAGCCTCTGCTTTTTTGAGTATGCTATAGTTCCTAGACTTGAGTCTATGCCAAGTTGGGCTTAGGCTATCGAGTCTAGGAGACGTATATAAGTAGATACCTGTTCTCCGATAATCCGAAATTGTTCGTCAGCAGTGACGTCCCGGTCCGTCTGCTCGTTTTATCTACGTATTAAAGAAATACTATCAAAGATGATTAGAAAATAAATACGAGTGTGTTTAGATCAATTAACTGGGTTAAAACTTAATACTAAATTATGAGAGAAAGCGGTAAAAATTCCTATACTCCCATCACTCTCTTGCCCCTAATGAAAAATATGAAACGTAACTTTCCCTCCCTTTCTATCATCGCTAACTCATATCTCCCTCTCAACTTCCGTTGTCATCATTTCCGTAACACATTCAGTTTTATTTCAGTTTCAATTAAACTGTTACCGCGTACTGTTGAAGCAGCTCACCTTCGGTATTGTTTTAGATTCGATAAGACATAGTGGTGTCTGCAAGATAGTTTGCTTATGTCTGTGAGCGGCAGTGGACACTAGACACATTACTTGATCTCATATAGCGAATATAAAAAAAATATACTTTTTCCAATATAATTTATGGAACATTGTTTAATGCGCTCTTTTAAAGCAGTGACCGCGATCTGGTTTTCTAAAGCTAATGGTTGTCACAGCTTGTTTATCCTCCGGGTGAGTTAAGTGCCAAGTCTGTAGAGATACAAAGTAGTTTCGTGTTTTGAACTATTACAGCGTATGCTCCTTTAAGCTTATGGTTGAGTACTCCTAGAGATAATATAATAGACAAATAATATTATTATATTTATCAACCTATTATTACCTGCTATTAAAAATATTCATTTATATTTATTTAAAAGTTTAGGTTAGCAGTATCTAAAAAAACATATCTTTTTATATAGTGTGTTATTCAATATCTGTAGTTACTGTCTTCCTAAGGTAATAACTATTACTTATATAAAGCAAAAAATATTACTTAATATATAAAAATTGTTATAACGTTTACTTCAATTGTCATTACGTAATTACTACCTAATTTATAGTCAAAGTGACAAATGTATAGCTAGATTCGAGTGAAGTTAGCAGTCACTATTGGAATAGATCTCTTGTAGATATTAGTTTTAATATATGTAGATAGAATTACAATTGCCTGAAATAAGGAGTTTGTAACATACCTCGACATTATACCTATGAGCTACGGGATAAATTATATAAATATATCAACGGCTTTTAGTAAAACTATTATTATTTAAGTAAAGCCATCATAGACAAAACTTGCCTAGAAATAAAATAAGTCCTTAGGTACCTATACCTATGCATAGTAGGTAGATTGACGGTAGTTAGCTATCGTCAATCTACACAATACTTGTGATCTAGTGGTGAGCCTGTTGGATTCAAGTCCAGGGACCTAAAATATAACAGATATTTTTAACTTTCGTCCAAAGTCGAAAACTTGGCTTTGTGACACCCATGTGCTACGGAGAGCATGGCGAGATGACGATCCGGCGCCTGATCTCGGACCGAGGCGCACCATCGTCCCACCTGAATAGGTGAAGGAGGGAACAGAAATTATTTACATCCCATTCACGTAGAGAGCAGAGGTAAAGAGATGCAGATCCCGTTCCTCTTGCTCCCACTTTTCTCTACTTTTGAATATACAAATATTCCGTAAGAATAAATAGCCCTTATCCACACATAAATCGACTTCAAATCCCGCGTGTTCGTATCTGGGACGATGCATTCGTTCACCGAACGGATTCACTGGGCGAAACACCAAAATTTATTAGGTTAGTAGTCAACGTAGGTCGATAAAATTAAAAAACGACACCAGAACGACGTAACTCAACAAATTAACGTGAAAAATATACAACCGACGACTGAAAGAAACAAAGTAAACTTTCGAACGATACTCGAGGGCTGTATCGCTGAAAGAGCGATGCGCAGTGCAATACCGTGATATCTTTTTCGCTCTCCCAATGGCGGAGATGCGACATACGGACGTTACCGTTCTGTATTAGCATATTTATTGCCTGTACGAAGATATAAATTCATTTCGGACCGTTGGGCCTACAGTATAGAAACACAATATCCGATGTTCTTCAACGCCTTCTTAATACTCCACTGCTAGTTAAACAGGGTTACGAAAGTATTGTAAATTAAATTGAAGATCTCTTAAAATGGTGCTTTTTACCTCATTTAGGATTCTTATATTGACTATGAGGGCGCAAATATAATTTAGTAGGAGGTAGTGCCATACTGCATTGCAGAGGAATTGGGCCAGCACGACCGGGGAGGTACCCCTCGCTCTCTTGATACTACATCTACGGTCCGTTGGGGCGGGGAGGTGAAAACTAGGGCAACGCATCAGCATAGTAATTATCCGGATGTTAATGGGCTCCGATTTCGCGTTTGTCCCCGTATACAGTAAAATAAACAAACGAGCAGGCGGAGCCGTTTGATGGTTACCGTCAATATTGTATGCAATTTACGGCAATATTATGTACACCAAAGTTACCTCGACGATCGTACAAGTCCAATTCCTCTACAATGCAGCACAGCATTAGTCAGTAGTACATGTAACTACCTACTTATTCATTAAGAAAGTAAAAATCCTCACCTAGGCAAACCATGAAATCATTAAATATAGCAGGTAGGTAGTACTTTATTTTGCTAGAAGGGATATATTGCCACGTTGTAGACTTAAGAGTTACTGGAGTGATTGTTAAGCTGTTGCGTTTAGGGCGGGATGTGACAATCCGATTAGGCAAAAGGGGGTTGGGCTGCAGAAGTGCATCACATCTGCATAGAGTGCCCTTGAATTTAATTGTTCTCTTCAACTAACTTCTCGTTTTGCTACATTGATGTAAAAATACCATACGTATAGGTTACTGAATCCATCTTTTTTTCTGTTGACGCGGGGAAACGCATTTACGCCCAGTGGTGTGTGGTGCTCGTGACACATGATAATGCCGAATACCCACAAGAACCACCGCGATTGCCATCAGTGCCGCCCTTGGTGAGGTGCCCCGGAACAACAAATCATCAGCGCACCTCGACGGCCAGTCAGCCCTCAAAGGGACCAACTCCACCTCCACAGATGGGGTTGGCCCGCCCTACAGGGCAACCCCACCGACTTTGGGACAGTGCAATGCGGTGCGGTTCCCATCCTCGCCCCTTGCCCCGTGCGCAAAAGCGCCTCATCTACTTATAAGAGGGGTACCGAGAGAGATTCCTCCTCCTGATCTTTAGCCGCCTCTTCTTATAAGAGGGGTGCACAGATCCCCCTCGGTTCACTTGGCTTCGCCTGGATTTGCCCCAGGCTACTAACTACCCTAGGCTTGAACCATTGCGGGGAGCTTATTGACTCCTACACTGGACTAACTCAACAGACACTTCCTAGCCAGATATGTCAGCAAGTATCTACTTAATTCGTTAATCATACCAAAATAAGCTACTCTTGTTGCTTGATGTGTATCTTATTATCATTTCTATTAATAACACGTGGCTAATAGTAGATATGATGATAGTAGTTATGTAACTACATCTGTGTATATCTGGACATGTCTATTAAGAACATAAAATAGGGTCCTGCCTGCGACACGTATTCGATCGGAAAGTGTAAAGTAATATTTCCAAAGTTTGGTTTCTGTAAGTAGGTACTTAGTCAGGTATGTTGCATACAAATCTCGGTCGGCAGCATAAATGTCTCGGTCATCGATTGACTTAAAATGAAAAGGAATCTTTTCCACAATTTACAGCGGGATTCTGCTAGTCAGAAGCGATTTTATTTAAATATATTATTATTTGATTTTTATATTATGCTGAGTTGAAAGAAAAGCGCATCTTAAAATCCAAGGGAATAATCATGACAATCATAATACGTACATAATAAAACTATAACATAATTTTCTAGGTAGGTATATCCATTGCTGAAACTTAGAGAAACTCTTAGAGTTCGTAATCTGCAGCCGACCAAACATGATAATTATGACGAAACATTTAAATACACATTTGTGTAAAATATGTTAAGGCGCATTAAACCAAGGCATTTAGTTAGACATATATAACGAGATAAAATAATATTACAAAATTACCTTCCATACTTATCTATTTTATTTACTGTCGATTCTGCTCGTAAAGCATTCTTACCTGAAAGAATAATTAATATTAAAAATTCAATTTTTAATCCATAGAAAGTCAGCTCTCCGCGCTACAATTCATCACAATAAATAGGTAAGCAAACATCTACCTGACTTCAACACATAAACGTCCGCATGTACGTAAACGCCTCTGATGAAACCAGTTTACAGCGCTGTCGACACACGAATGTACTCTCCTCAATATCTTCCCTCCTCCCTCGATACCCTAAACATCACATAAATCTATCTCACTCTGACGTTGGAACCAACTTCACGTCAAACCTCGCATTCGCCAATCACAGGCCGATATTACATCGCCATATTGAATATGACGATCGCGGCTCCCTCTGTCGATGTGAGCATAAATGACGCGACAAGCGTTTTTCCTATTGTTTTGTGAGTTTTTCATTAATTTTACCATATAATTGTTAGTAATATGTGTCCGTATAGTGTATATAATGGTGTTGAGTTATATTTTATCTGAATATCGTCTGGTACTGAGAGTTAGTGAAGTAAAAACAATGTGTAAACAAGTCGCCAAAGTAATGTAGGTACCTTTATTGCATGCTCAAAGCTCGGTCTAGAGGGAGCTTATTCTAATTAGATACATGTTTTGATTCAAGTGCATTTATTTTAATTCAATAGCAAATAATATTATAGAGTAATAACTATTACCTATTTGATAAGATTGTAGAGTCATCTGTATTTAAAGTTTTATTAGATTTTACAATCAAATAAAAGTCTATGTAGCGACTTAAAGAAATATAATTTTATATATAAATAGTCCATAATTACTTAATTTAAATCACTTAGAATAGTCTTTGATTTTAGTAGTGTTAAAAACACGGAGTTAAACTGTGATACAGGTACCAAGAGTTCTGTATCTTTTTAGGTATATTTATGCAAACTTTACCATAGGCAGCTAGAGTGCTAGGTATCCAACTACTGTCTAGAAATTCTGTAACGGACTAAATATCAAAATTATCGTAATAAATTTATCGATAGCACACTTAGAATTAAAATATCCATATTTTCTGAACAGACAGGTTATTTTTTGTACTAGATGATGCAACTTACCTAATGTTTACTTACCTCTGACCTACATTTTTTAACTTTTCTACTTGTGAATAAATGATTAAATTAAAATTTTAATAATTTTTGTTCCGGTTTATTGTCTATTTAAACCATCCTTATTTAACGAAAGTAGGTTTTGTGCGTAGGTATGTCCGTCGGACCCAAGGAAGCCGACGGGACGCATGCGCGTTGAGACAAGCTCCCCGAAATTTAAAACGAATACATAATAAAGTAATATTTTCAACATATTTTAGTATATAACATTAAAAGATTTTTTACAAATACAATTGAAAGATCTTCATAACACCCGAAGGTTTAAATTTAGGTATATATTTACACACCTGCATAGTATGTAGTAGGCATAGTTACTACAGCTAATGAATTTTAAACGGGCATGTAAATAAATGACAATTATAAGATCAGACATAAGTCCTAGTCATTACGCCTGGTTAGGCCTTATTGGTACGTATATGTACATACTCAAACGGCTAGTATCGGTGAAAGTAGGTTTTCTGTCTTTAATGAGACATCGCCACTTCTAATATACCTACCTATTATAAATTCTTTTTCATCATCATCATCATTTTCGGCCCTTATCGGCCCACTGCTGGGCGTGGGCCTCTCTCAATGAACGCCAAGGCGACCGATCTCCTGCTACTCGCATCCATCCCGGACCGGCTACTGCACGGAGATCGTCTTCCCACCTGGTGAATGGTCGACCAACACTTCGTTTTCCCAAACGCGGCCTCCACCCCAGAACCTTACTGGCCCATCTGTCATCTGTTCTTCTGATTGTGTGACCAGCCCAATGCCACTTCAGCAAGCTTACTCGTCGCGTGATATCGGATACTTTAGTTCTCTGCCTTATGAATTACTTACCTTACCTCTTCCTTTTTTTTAATTTCAATAAATAATAAATTAACTAATTTTAATTTAATTAAAAATTAAGAATTATAATTGCGTATTAAAACCCAAACATGTTTAAGACATAGGTTCGTTATTAATTAATACTTTGATGTTACATCAAAATAATACCTACTAACTAAGATGATACTCAGAATAAAGCTGTTAGTAAGATTATTGGCCTTAATTATTTTTTACTATAGGCACCTGCCTACGTTATAGACATTCTAATAATTGATGAAATTCAAAATTCACGTTTTATTGTACGTGTAAATTCTTCCTAGATGCTAATACCTATTTGGCGTCGCATTGTTAAGACAATCAGAGAGAGCGAGTCGTAGTGTGCATGGTAGGTATACAGCTGGCTATTGTTAAGACAAACAGAGAGAGTGAGTCGTAGTGTGCGTGGTAGGTATACATCTGGAAATTG
>JAFELO010001055.1:231585-277714 GCA_017140195.1 Eumaeus atala | reverse complement strand
TTGCGTGGTAGGTATACATCTGGCAATTGTTAGGACAAACAGAGAGAGCGAGTCGTAGCCTGCGTGGTAGGTATACAGCTGGCAATTGTTAAGACAAACAGAGAGAGCGATTCGTAGTGTGCGTGGTAGGTATACATCTGGCAATTGCAGTTGCGACTAGTTGAAAAAAAAATATAATGCAGGTATGCATACACACACACACACACACACACACACACACCCACAGGTATTATTATATACATTTATTTTATAAATACACGTTACGCGGTTATACCTTGTCCAATGACTATATATTATTCGAAATAGCTCATGATAGTCTTAGGTATATAATTAAACCAAGCTAATCCATATAATTTATGTATTTAAAAAAGGACATAATAATTATGCCATCATTATCAACATCATTATCGGTTCCTATGGGTCCGCTGCAGGACATAGGCCTCATTCAATAAACGCCAAGACAGCATATATCCTGATACTCGCATCCGTCCCGGACCGGCTACTGCATCGATCGCCTTCCCACCTGGTGAACGGTCGACCAACACTTCGTTTTCTTAAACGCGGCCTCCACTCCAGAATAATTTACAATTATTAAGAATGTATAATTTATTAGTAATTATATATTATTTGTAATTGATATCTAATTTTTAAATACTCCTAATTAAATGAGCAACCCCCAATACAACTAGAAATACCAAACTTTTAACTTACAAACAAAAACGTAATAGGTATTTATAACAACTACAAGGTAGATTAAATCGTGGTCCTATATTCAGTCCAGTTCTTAGGTATTCTATATACATTCTATAAAAGAACTTTAACTATATTCAGTCAAGTTCTTAGGTATTCTATATACATTCTATAAAAGAACTTTAACTATATTCAGTCAAGTTCTTAGGTATTCTATATACATTCTATAAAAGAACTTTAACTGTAGCTTCAGTGTATAGGTAGATACAGTCTCTGCATATATACACTCAGTTGAACGGCATACAAGTGAGATAAATACGCTGCCAAATCTTCTTTGGATAAAAGAAGCGAAAAAGCGAAGATTTAGTGTCGAAATTTTGGAAGTCAGCCGGGCGTTCGTGGTGGTTTACATTAGTCAAGCTATGCAAAATACCCTCCGCAGACTTTTATATTTAAACTGAAATAGTAATACGTACCTAACTCAATGAGAAGTTCTTGAATTAAATATTCCATAGATATGTTGTTTCATATATTACTGGTCATTTGAATTCTGCTCTGTGTAACACCTATATGTTTATATTAGTAATTTAATTTATAACATAATTGTACAACCTCATGGAGATTTACATGATCAATAGATCCTGCTTGCTAATGTTATCAATAACATTATAGGAGTATTTAAGCCTTTTATAATTAAAGGCATATTTAATTTTAATATTATATTCATCTCCAACAAGCATAAGACAAGTTACTTTGCTGTGTTGATGTCTTGAGTTTACGCGAACGCTCATTACAATAAAACTACTATTAGAATTTTATCGCGGTTTATTCAATTATTTAACTAACCCGTAGATTCAGAAGCTTTACACCAACTATGGTCACAGGTGGACTGATATGACAGATGTCCTGATATCCCAAATTATTAAAAGCACCTGAAGAATTAAAATTATTTAGTTGTTCCGATTAACGCGAACAGTACGTATTATATATTCCTATCTCGAGGTGTTATGTTTAGTTTTTGATCTGGTTGTGTTTATCACTGGGTCCCCCAAGCAGAGGGAAGAATCCAACCATTTTCTCTATTAAAATTTGGATGTTTTTTTTTTTTAATTTCAATAGCCACATAGATCATGCTTGGATGGAATCGGTGTTCCCTAGTGAGGATTTGCGCATTGTCAAATCTAATGTTATGGCAGCCAACTTCAGCATGTTCACAGACCGCAGTGATAAATATAATCAAATCAAAAACTAAACATAACACCTCAAGGTAGATATATATAATAAGTACCGTTAGCGCTAATCGGAACTACTAAATAATTATAATTATTCGGGTACTTTTATAAACTTAGTACATCTGTCATCTCAATCCACCCGTGACTATGGTTGGTGTAAAGCTCGTGAAACGTCGAGATATTTAAATTATTAAATAAACCGCGATAAAATCCGTGCAAGTAGTTTTATTGAAATACTTTGCTGTGATTAGGCTTCTAATTATATTAATTAATTACGTGACTATTTATTATTATTAACGACCCATACTAAATATTTACTCATAATCTCTTATGTCCTGTCCATTACCTCAAATAAAAACTCACACTCACACTCATGGGACACAGAACAGTGTACTTGTTGACTATTACTTACTGCATGTAAATGAAATGTCCATATTGCATGTTCGAAATGTTGGAAACATGTAAAAGAGTTAACACTCTTTGGAATTTATTATGCTTTGATTTATTAATTCTCGATTAATACATGTACATTTGTGATGTTATATGAGATAATAAAAAATATTTTCTGTTGTTCAATAATGGTAAATTGTTTGGTAGTAATATAAAATTGAGTCGTAATGCTACCTATTCATTAATAAAATTATTAAAACTTTTTAAAAAACATTATTGATACGTTTTGTGTTATACGCCTGAATTGTTAGGAATTTGCTAAAGCTCCGAGTGTGTGAACCGATCCCTTTCCTAGGTATAACAAAAAAAATTTTTTCATTGTTTGATAAATAATCAACTCTCACAATTTTTTTTTGTTTTCTGCTCTGTGTTGACGGATTCCAGAGAGATTATAGTCGGTAGGGGGACAGATCCCCTCCTTTCCTGTAGATGCTCCCCCCTTCTTATCATGGGACAGCCTTGAGTTATCGTGACTCCCGCTCTCTCTCAAGCTACACTACACTCACAAGCCTTGAAAAAAATAAATGTTGAAAGAAACGTATTTCGATCCTTTCCAGATAGCGCTACTGTGGAGGTAATTGTAATATACTAGAAATATAATTTGTTCTCTATTATATAATTTTAATTTAAACAAACAGGACCTGAGCCTGCTTGAACAAATTTACACCGACCGTAACTCTTAAGGTGACCCAAATTACCATGAAAAAAAGTTTAACAGCCCTTTATTTCAGAACAAACAGAGGCTGTTGGTAGGAATCCCATGTAATCCGGCCCACTTATCACGCGTGGAAAATGCAAATTCGACGCTCGTTCTACGCAGAATTAACGAAAACGCCAACTGGGCCGCTAGATACCGCGTGCCGTCTGTCGTAGATTTTGTCAAATACACTAAAAACGCCAATTATATGGTTTTCCTAGTTAATTGCTCAATTTATTCCACTCTGTCCAAGGGTATCTTCATATTACTCTAATTAAAGCTAGTCAGTTATCTATTGCCCTAGTATGAAAATAGTATAATAAGTAGATGGGTACTTCAAAAATCATACTGATAGGTATCTTTCAAATATCTAGTGCTTTTATTATTGTATAGTAAGCACAGAGTAAAGAAATAGTATCATCAACATATTTTCTATCTATCCATCTATGTTCTGTGACAAACATCCCCATAACAGAGGATATCCATATGCAGCCTTAATCCTCTTAATTCATGTAACGTGACCCAAAATTCCAACAAGCCTATTTTATGTTAGTAGATATGAACTTTCCCAACCAAGCCAAAATGATACTCTTGAAAATGATGCAAAATTTGATATTGTAATATATCTTATTAGCCTTTATATTAGAAAGCAGATATTTCATCTCCGAAACTATGCACTTTTTTAAGTTCCTTCGTTTATTAGTGGCCCAAATTTATTATCAAATAAATGTAAGCTGATGATAACTCCAGGGTTCAAATTCTACGGCAACTGGCAAGGGATAAAAAACTGGTTGTCAAAAGATTTGCATCCGTCGAAACCGCAATATAAACGCACAATTGTGGCGTGCGTAACCGCTGTTAGCACTCGTGATTTTCAATACCTCACCGCTATTGATTAAGTACTAAGAAAAACTTGGCACGCCTTTACGAGCTCATGTGTGAAGCGGCGCAATTATGCGAATGTTGTTTTGCCATTTTCTAAACGATGTCACGATTTTGATCTAAGTAGTCACACTTGGATTTTCTTTGCACTACACTATTGAGATTTTATTGCGACGATTTTGTAATTCATAAGAAATACAATTCTTTGGACATGTATGTAATTTCTTTTTGTGTGATTGTTTTGCTACGCTTTGTATAGTTACTATTACTATGTAGGGATAGAACAATCATATTCATTTGGTTCATCATCATTATCAGCCCTTATCGGTCCACTGCTGAACAAAGGCCTCTCTCAATGAATGCCAAGACGACCGATCTCCTGCTTCTCGCATCCATCCCAGACCGGCTACTGCACGGAGATCGTCTTCCCACCTGGCGAAGGGTCGACCAACACTTCGTTTTTCTAAACGCGGCCTCCAATCCAGAACCTTACTGGCCCATCTACCATCCGTACTTCTGAATGTGTGACCAACCCATTGGTTCAGTTAGGTTTTATTCATATTGTGGCCAGCATCTTCTCAACTTAATGTTAGCATCGTGATTTTAATATTCATTAAACGAAAATGCGTCACGCCGAATACATTCCTATTTTACAATATTCTCATAAGTTACTTGTTAGAAGATTCTTTTGTATTATCATAATATGAACTGTTACAGTTCATTATAATATAAATTAACATATTATGTAAAGTGATAACTATATTATGTTATCCGTCTGAGTCGTTTTGTAGTCAACGCAAGTCTAACATTTCGAGATTTATAATAGGTATCGTTAAGTCCGTAGAGTTGCTAATCTTCTATCGTTTTATCCAGTCATGGTCTACCGAATCCTAAAGCTTAACGCCTGTTTGTTAGCTGTAATAGGCTTTTAAAACCTGCGTTTCAAAGTTACGTAATGTGTGAATGAGATAATGTAAAATTTGTGCGGTGTCGATGGATATATTTTGTTCAGATGAGCCAAGAACTTTATGCGTAGGCAACTGAAATAGATTTCATTGCGATACCTGATTGATTTGTAACATATCGACATGAGTATTCTATACTTCACTTACATGAACATAATACAATGGGCATGAAGTTACAAGTCAATTAGTTGAGTAGGTATATAAAAAATGTAGTGGGTATATAGATGCCTATCCACACTATTATCCCTAAGTTATATACACGTTTCCCTAAGTTGTCCCTCCATAAGCTGTCTACCTGTATGTAATTAGTTTACTCAAAATCCACTGGACGGATTTTTATGTGGTTTTCACTAGTGGATAACTCTATCCATTCTCCTCTTTCTCGGGGAAAGCTTTTTGTGTAATTTGAAATCGGGGCCGTATTCTTCACTTGAGAATCCAGGGCGGATCGATCACTTTACAACCATCAAGTAAGTATCAATAACTTTAAGTTTAAATAGACATATAAACCCTATTCCTTTATATTTGGTATCACGATAACTTATCTTATTGTTGAACAAAAGGAAATATATAAGATTTTCTGTAATTAGTAGTAAATTCAATTGCAAATGTGTCTTAAGAAACAATTCTGTCACATGAACCTTATAAATTAGAAAAAAAATATATACCAACTGTTAAAACCTACCTACTAATATTATAAATGTGAATGTTTGTAAGTATATTCTTGTAATTCTTTCACACAAGAACTGCTCAATGGATTTGGCATATTTATAGGTTACAATCTGGAATAATGCAATAATAACTTTTAATTCGAAAAAGTGAATGGTTTCTCCGGAAAAACAGTAACGGGTGTTAAACCGCGGGGCATAGCTAGTGTGTCTTATAATAGAAACTTTCGAGTCAGTAGGTACTTAAGTTAGTAAACAATAATATATTTAACTTCTGACAGCCGCAATTAATACGAGTTATTTGGTAGTATCATCATTTATGATAACAAGACAAGTGATTTTAGGTTGTTATTGTCGTCTGCTGAATTATGAGTAATGTGATAATTGCTTTGTGTCATGACGTCGAATAATATTGATGCGTAGTATAATTATCATTTTATTGTTATACATACTGTCATTATAGCATTTTTTATCAGAGCTTTGACGCTCGAAAAGTAGATTTGTAAAATCCCATTTCGCATAAAACTTCTTGGTTCTGATGAATTAAAATCCTACCATCACAGCGGTTTTACGACGGGGCTCCAAAATAATATCTTAACGTTAAGTTTTAATTAATTATTAACTTAAATGATTTTCAAAGCGAAAGGACGCAAGGCTATCAGTGTTTTTAAATGTTAAGTTATCTTTATAATATACTCAACAGGAACGTGACACGCCTTCTGAGTACCCAATCCGACGGAATTCCCCTATCACTTTATATAATATAGACGCAGATAAGTAGGATTTATTTTCCTTTTATAATATTAATTGCCTTTCCCCAAAATTACTTGAAATTATCGTACAGAAGATCTCCCAGTCCTCCGTGTATACAAGCGGAACCCTCAGAGCTACTTATGCACGGGCATGGCCTCCCACAATTCTATTTAGGTGCGCAAAGAAGCGTTTATTTACAATGTTTCTATTACGATAAATCGGTACGCTAAATTTGGTTACTTAAGCGCTTTAGCCCAGGTGAACACATATCTACATATTTATAAAACCGGAAGGAGGCCTTCTTAGAGGAGCGCTTGGGATAAAAATACCGGAAAAATGTACGAGTTTTTTACCGCAAGTTTTAATAAGATCCTCCTTATTTATGCTGTACAAGGGAGGGCCCTGGGAGATTTATAAGCGGGAAGCGTGACGGATCAGGGAGCAGAGCTGTGTAAGCTCTTTTTAGACTGAATTTAAATTGGATTTTTTATTATCTCGTCGTCATCAAAACAATTATAATCAGAACAACCGTGACATACCGTCACTTTAAATTCATTAGCATAATAGTGCACCTTTTGATTATAACGCACACTGTTTAGTGTTGTAGTACTCAGTCCTTAAAAAAAAATAACATTTTTTTTTTTTTAATTATTATACTCTGACCCATATTAACCATATTGAATATAATTCAAGATTGGTAAGAATCTTTGTTGCTGGTGTGTATCAAAGTGCAAATCAGTCAGGGGTGAGACAAGTTCAATCGCCAATGATAAAGTGAGCGTTGACAACGCAATGTTGTACTTATGCATTTATTTATCTTAGCACCCAAGCGCATATTACATGTTATTGGCCATTTCTTTAGCAATTTATAAATATAACTTATAAAGAAAATAATAATATTGTCCTCGTCCATCATATCATATTTATTCTGTATAAATGACAACACCTCATTTATAACAATGTTACAATTCACGCATTTAATCATACTGGAGATAGTTGATCCCCCAGCACTAGCCACTTTTTAAAAACACGTACGTCCTCACTAAGGTGTACGTCCTCACTGAGGTGTACGTCCTCACTAAGGTGTACGTCCTCACTGAGGTGTACGCTCACTCCACAAATAATGGACAGCTTCAATTAGTTTGAAGAAGGTTTATTGAGTACTGAAAAATTAACATAAAAGTGCATAATTTGTGATAACCAAATTGTCACTGGAAGAATCGAGTAAATTTTATGCAAGCAGAAGCTTCTATGAAATAAATCATACTTTATATATCGCACTAATTTGATTTCACTGTAAAGTATTTAATTCACTAGTTCGTAGAGGCCCTAGTTGTGTGGCGCACATAGAGTATATGTACTTAGTTGCCTATTTAAAATCACACTCAGATCTAAATTTGTTCTTCCACTGAAATAAATCACCTAACGGACAATAAAAGACAGACTACAATCAAAAGATAAATTGAACGTGCAGGCACATTTGGATTATGATGATATGAATGATAAAAAACAGTTTTTACGCAAAACAATCACAAAGAAATTCTCATTAAAAGTACCGTGGCACTAACTAATTATGAACGATAATTAACTGGACGTTAGTGCTGTATTTGATAATACTTGTGCAGATGTAGTGGGAAAGTTTCCATTATAAACTTATCTACTTAGCGGAAAAGAAAGTCCAGCCGCATGTTCGTTTGGAAACTTTAAATAAAGTAAGGCGTTGGTAAAGATTAAATTCCTGAAAAAAACATAAAGCTACGAGATGCTAGTATTGTCTTTATAGTTACAATGGACACACAGACAAACTATCAGTGCACAAGGTACTTAAATAAAAAAATGTTATATCCATTCATTTCTTTCTTGCATTATAATTCAATATAAAAATATAAATTATATAGATAACAATTAAAAATAATTAGTTAGTACATAATCAATATAAACTTACGTAAAAAGAATAAGTCTTTATATCTACACGAATAGCTTTTGACATCAAAACAGTTAATATATATATATATATATATACTTTTGTATATAGACACGCTTAGTGCTCCTATACTATAACTTAGTTACTTAAATTATACTGTTTCACAGCAATTGTTTGTCCAGAGAAGCAAGCACTAACTAGCGGTAAAAATAAAGCGTGCAAGTTCTAAAGACGAAGTTAATGAGCTGCCCATAAATAGAATCGGTTATAATTTATTTCGAGCCACTTGCAGATTTTTGGCTTACTTCGCCAACGGGAGGACTACGCGAGACTATTTACTGGGAATTAAGTTAAGCTGTTGCACTTTTTAAATTAATGACGCTTTGTGCAAAAATATCGCAGAAAGTGTGCTCCTGTGGGATTTCCTGGAGATTTTGCCGCTATCTTATTTTTATACGAGATGCATAAACTTTGTGATAACTGTATTTTACAGAACAATGCTTTATTTGTATGTAGGCATATGGTACTTATGTAGTGCCATGCACGGTCCTCCTATGCAACGGAATAGGGCCGGCACGACCGAAGAGGTATCTCTCGCTTACTTGATACCACCATAAAGTGACACCTACGGTGTCGCGTTTCATGCGGTTTTTGAGTAGCCGGTGGCTAATTGGAGAGGGGGGGGGGGTATGACAAAGCGGGCAACGCATCGACATAATTATGCTTATGTTCATGGGCGTCGGTAGTCGTTGAAAGGCTCCGATCGCTCGTCTGTCCCCCTATACTATAAAAAGAAGTTCTCAAATGCTGACTTTGTATATGATCGATTTTCTCAAAATCCACAAAAAGTTTTTTATGCGGTTTTCACACACGGACGGAGCGATTCCCGAGGAAGATGTAAGTGTATTATTTGCTAAGGTAAAACAATCCGGTTCTTGTCATTCACGGGCGAATCCGGGGCGTTACGTCGCTAGTACTTTTATAAATTTAAGTGCGTTTGTCAAGGAAGTCTTCCTATCATCTTATAGTAATCTGTAAAAGCCTAACTCGAAAAATGAAATACCTATATAAAAATATATGACGAGTGGAGAGGTTTGTCCTATATATTTGTGTAATATGAGCACCTTCTTAGCATAAAAGATAAATTATATTCTATGTTCACATTGAATTTCCAAAAAAAATAAAGTAATAATTAACATTTTGTTTTGGGGATCGTATCTATTAATTGGAAACGTTAGATAAGGAGCTCCAAGATTTACTCAAAGTACTGTCTTAGAGCATGATAAGGCTTATAAATAATTACCCCTCTAATCTATCGGGAAAAAAACTTATCGTAGACATATAATGACTAATATATGCAGGATACAATTAACTAAATAACTACCTAATATCATATGTGAAGATGTCTGTGAAAAAAGTGTATTATAAGTTATGGGCACGATACAAGCCGTCGAATCTGATACTTCATTTACATATTGAAAGAAAAAGGCCAAGTGCGAGTTGGACTCACACACGGAGGGTCCTTTAGCATTCATCATCATTATCAGCCTTTATCGTTCCACTGCTTTACATAGGCCTCTCTCAATGAACGCCAAGACGAACGATCTCCTGATACTCGCATCTATCCCGGACCGGCTACTGCAAGGAGATCGCCGTCCCACCTGGTGAAAGGTCGCCCTACACTTCGTTTTCCTAAACGCGGCCTCCACTTCAGAACCTTACTGGCCCATCCGCCATCTGTTTTTCTGAGTGTGTGACCAGCCTTATTCGCCACGTGATATTGGATACTGTAGTTCTCTGCCCTCACACGAGAGAACTCATAACGAAGTCCGTTATGAGTTCCGTCGAACGGAGTAGCACCCAACATAGCACGTTCAATAGCCCGTTGAGCAACCGCAAATTTGCGGACCAACCCTAAATGAAGAGGCCATGTTTCGGCCCTGTAGCTCTTCAAGCTCTGCGGTATATGCGACGTGAGAATGTGACGAAGCTCCGAAAATGCTGCCCAACCCAAATTATTCTATCGGCTTCCTTCTCGAAGTCATGTCTACTTAATTGCAATAGTCGCCCTAAGCAGACGTACTTGTCTTCGACTTCGGGAATAACACCATGGACGTTGACCGGCCTAGGGAGAACACGATCTTTGTCTTGCCCAAGTTTACCCTAAAGCCAATACGTCGGGAGGATTCATTTAGGCTGTGCAACATTTCCTGCGAGCTCTGCAATGATTCCGATGATTCGGTCAATACAACGATACCGTCGGCGAAACGAAGATGTGAGAGGCATTCGCCGTTAACATATATCCTCCTCACCATTATTTATAAAAAAATAAGAAAAACCCTCTCTGTATGTTTATTGTTATAGTGGCTACAGAAATACATTAGCTGTGAAAACTTTAGTAGTCCAGTTATCACGGTTTGTGAGATATCTAGAGGCATGAGACAGACAAGGTACAGGCGGATGGACAAATAGAGACATACGGAGAAACATTGTAAATAATATAGTAACGTTTTTAACTATTAGTTACGAAACCCTAAAAAACACGACTTTTATAAAACACCATCTCCTTATATCTGTAGCTCTCGCACGCGAAACTATAAATCCGTACGAAATAAAAACACAAAGTTTACCGAACAAACTGTTACATGTGTCAATTGTATCGATATGCATAAACGGTTATGAATTATGTAAAGATTTGCGCCGCTAGTGTTGGACAGCGAGCAGACTATGTCGGGGTCGTTTTATATGGAAAACTCATAGACAAACACTTTTCGCTCTACCTGGTAGGTTGTGGATGCAAATAGCATTCGTGTTTATTGAAATTTGTTTCCACAGACTGATAAATTTGTTTGTGATGATGATACCACAATTCTAATGGCACGATGCACCGTCAAGCTTCGGTAACGAAAATTTGAATTTTAATAAAAGATAACATGTTCCCGTATTCATACGTCACATCAACGTTTCCGAGCCTCTATTCCCGCAATTTACGTCCCTCGTGGGAGACGAAGAGTAATGGCGTAGGGCAAAAGGTAAAAAAAAATCGGCATGACTCCACCGACAAGTTCAGCCAATTATAACTGACAAGCGGTAGCAGCGGTCGCAATTTTAAGCGCACGTATTTTCCTACGATACAGGCTTTCGTGTTCCCTTGTTAGCTCGGTTAATTTTAATTACCTTACAATACGTTACGGTTAATTAGATACATATACCGATGATAACGTATCGGAGATTAATTACATGCAAATAAATTATAAAATACGCCCCGTCTTTTTAAAATTCTATTATCTCTGTTCCACCTTCATTAAAGGCACGTTCGGAAAGTTAAAAAGTGACTTGGAATGAATCATGGCGTGCGATCCTCATGAAATATTACGCCCAGGCTGGCACCATAAAGCAAACGCTGTGACGTGGCGATACAACGATAGCGACACAGACTCGACAGACACGAGAGAACGCGTCTGCTTTTCGAACGACATACAGGGTGTGCGTGTTATGTATCAGCGTTTCCGTCGGATAAAATTTTCTGATCGCTTCGTGTATACAATTTTGCTTTGGATTTCATGCAGAAGAACTCTGCTCCTGTATATTAGCTCATTGAGATTGGGAGGACGGGACGAAACACCACTACATAATCATTGTGTCGTGTTTAGGTGTCAGTAGTTGAAAGTATTCGATTGCTCGTTTGTCTACTTATGTAACAAAAAAAAAAGAAATTACCATAGTCAAGCTAAATCTGGTGTACTTAAAATATCGTAAAATCGCTTAGTTGCCAACTATTCACTGGATATAGTAAACGTAAACCGTCATTTAATAAAAATATATGAATACCTAAATAAGTATAGATAATAATTATGATATATATACCGTCAGCTGTTTATTCTTTACATCTATAATATGAATCGTTTAGATACAGCAGGTAAGTAAGCATGTAGAACAATAAATAAGTCATTAGGTATCTATATAAAGGGACATAAGGAAAGGAGTTCTACCTACATTACATAAGGTATTAATGCAACAAATAATACATATCTGTTAATCATTTTTAATATTAATCATTTTTCACAAGTATTCAATTAGCATTTGGACAAGGTATAGGCACAAGATACATTGGTTTCTAACTATTAGCTCTTTTTTATCAGGTTTTATTTGAACTAGAAATCAGTTTATCCAAAATCAATCAATATAGTTTATATACTTGGCTGTGTCAATGTTTTTTATACAGGCACTTGCTATTCTTAATTACATTTCTTGACCCTTACTTATAGCTCCCAAATCAAAACCCAATGAAATTACCTATAAATGATTAGGTACGTTCGCGGCCTAAGGGTTTCCAAACCTATCATTTAGCAATACCTATCTTTACGTCAAAAAGTGTATTACTTGAAAACCACCTGTGTGCGACTCCCACATATTTTACTCACCAACACAGGGACGTAATGAAGCAATTATATATCGATATTTTTATGCATAAAATACTTGGCGGATATCTGGTCGGACGACGGGACTGAAATAAAACAAAGCGAAGAGGTTATTGTTAGCGCGGGTAGGTGTGCGAGGCTCGGTTATCGAGCTTTTAACCCGACGCGCGACACGCCGAGACATCGACAAAATTTATCGCCTCAGCACACCACTCATTTGTGTTTTCCCAACGGAATATATTTTGCATACACTACCAAATTAATAACGATAGGTTCGGCGATGACAAATCTATGTAATATGCGGGATTTGTCTTGAAAACCATGAGTTAGTATTTGATAAAGCCTTTGACGTTACATGAGTATTTCATTGCCGAATCCAGTTGACCAGCACTCATTTAAAACTATACATTTTTAGCATATTTCACACCGTACAACTTCAGAGCAAAAAGCTTTATTAAATTAAAAAAAACTGATCCAATAACGAAATTGTAACAGTAGTTAAGCTCGTGCGTAGTCCCTTGTGAGGGTTTATTCCGGGTGTTGATGTATGGGTGTATTTGGAATGTATAAAAAGACTAAAAGACCATGTTGTCTATTGCCAGATGTAAGTATTCATGTTGACCTATAGTTGACAGAAATGCGGCATGTTAGTAAAAGTGGCCGATGGGAACTGCGGTCACGGATGAACGTGTCGGTTCATCCGCAAGCGCACATTGGATCCCACTTAGGTAATATGCAAACGTATGTGGCCACATACCAAAAAAGATGCAAGTATTCATGATTATAGATATTTGTACATCGTCTATATATTTTACACTTGAGAAATGCGGATGTGCAAAGATTTATTGTGACACATACACATGTTACAGAGATGTCGATATATTTTTAAAGTGCAGACGAAACTAAAATGAAGCATCGCCAATGAAGTTGTTTTGTTACGAGAGCAGAGCTATGTCGTCGGTTATTTCTGTGCCAAGAAATGGCTTCTATCTTTCACTTGGAACTTTATGCATTATTTAGTCCATATATCTTATAAAACCACAGCAAAGCACAATTTTCTTGAATCACAATAGCGTTGCGCAATGAATATGTATTTTCGGGATGGAGATACGTGGATATACTGCGTCGATCGCTAACAATAGACGTAGGCATTTTGTTTACTACCACAAATATTTCGACGCAAAGACACTTGTGAATGTAGTTCTGTCTTTTTTTTAATATTTAACATTGTTTACATTACTTTATTAAAGTAATAAGCTGTAGACTTATCACACCACGTCAGCCTAGCACTGTGCTTTAAGTATCTTAAGGACTTGTGTTACAGGTAGGTACTAGACAACTGAATATGTTGAAACTGAAATATATTTAACTAGCATCAACCCACTGTTTTACTTACTCACTGTTCACTCAACTCCGCTCTTATTAATCCTAAAAATAAAAAGGTATATAACATATAGCCTTTCACGATAAATGGATTATTCAACACAAAAGGTTTTTTTTTTTTAATTTTCGCCAGTAATTCCATAGATCGCGTCCAAACAAACAAACTATTCAACTTTATATTATTAGAGTAGATTTTCATCATAGAAATACATATAATAAAATGGTAGCAGAACAAACCAAGTTTTTAAATCTAACTATTAGGCTAAAAATTCCCTTCTTACACGTACACCTTCAAACAGCTGCTCTAAACTGCGATTCACTTCCCGCACACTGTAATAATGACAAAATTATTTTAGATCCTTTCTTTGTATTTTTTTGTTTAAATAATTAAAATGTAATGATGACAAATACAAAGATACATTATATTATATATAATTGAAATTAATATTATCATTAATTATACTATTCACTTCTGTGTTAAGTACCGTATGGACTTGTGGTACAGGTACTAGATAACGGAAATATATATATAACATTTTTTTTATAAATTTAAGGAATTTCATATATTTAAGGTTTTTCTTATAGAAACTCATATAATACATATGTAAACATCCATGGCCTAGGCGAGATGCAAACCCGCGACCTCTGGCGTCTCACGCGGAATAACCGCCACGTTATCAACTGAGCAAGCGGTCGTCATATTATTTAAATTCCATCCGTACATCACTTAATTTAAACTTACCTACACATAAAACGATTTTTTGAAGAATGTCGCGGCTCATTTCCGAGAAGATCCGTAAGTTGGCGTTCTTGGTTAACAATCCAAAAACGTATAAAAATCTAGAAGATTTAGCATCTTTCTCGGTAGGCAAAAATTTGAAATATACAACACATAGGTGAATAATGATTTATAATTACACCAAGCAACACCAATGCAAGTGGCATAGATAAGCGTGTTGATTGTGAGTAATGAAAGGATGAAGTTACCTGTATTTTTGATTTATATATATATATATATATATATAATACTAATTCTTATTATTTTCTTAGTAGTATTAGTAGTAGGATCTCTGGGCTTAAATCGTTGCAGACCTCTATATTTGACTATTAACCCTTAAAAGGTTGATATCTACATTATAGTAAGCTATAACCTTTTCATTCTAACGTTTTCATATGAAAGGTTGAATTTGGGAATGTTTTTGAGTATTCACCCATAAAACATTTCGATTGCTATTTAGCTTCATTCACTTCGTCAACCGATAAGAAAGATCTAATACGCCCACAGCATTTATCTTAAAGATAAATGAGCCAATTTTCTTAGTTGGCAATAAAAAGAATCGGTGCGACCTCGATGATACCATCGACATTGTAATCTTCTATAATATACCATTTCTTCAACTATTGAAGGAAATGTTAACGTTCTTTGTTTTTACATAGTCAACACTAATCTATCTTTTATAACGCCAAATCTTATATATACTGAAAGATTCATTCACAAATAATAATTTTAAACGCTCGACGGATTAGTGGTTAAACTTTCAAACATATTTATCTTTAGAAACTAAACGCGTAAATACCAAAAATAAAATATAATTAGATACATCATCATCATCATTATCAGCCGTTATCGGCCCACTACTGGACGTGGGCCTCTTTCATTGATCGCCAATACGGCCGATCTCCTGCTATTCGCATCCATCCCGAACCAGCTACTGCACGGAGTTCGTCCCACCTGGAGAATGAACGATCAACACTTGGTTTTCTTAAACGAAGCCTCTACTCCATAACCTTAGTGGCCCATCTGCCATCTGATCTTCTGAGTGTGTGACCCATTGTCACTTCAGCAAACTTATTCTCTCCCTTATGACTTCGTTACGTTATTCTATCGGACAAAGAAACACCCAACGTGGCACGGTCAATAGCCCGCTGATCTGCCGCAAACTTGCGGACCAGTCCTAAATTAAGTGGCCATGTTGCGGCCCTGCAGGCCATCGCGAGGAGAAGGCATTGATTAAAGACTTTTGTCTTCAAGCTCTGCGGTAGTAGGTACATATTATTATACATTTCATTTACAAATTTACAAAATCTAACAATGAAAAAATAAAGAAAGTATATAAATTAAATACCCTAGTGCAAATTTCCCATCGTTCTGGGTATTTCATAATTTTTGTTCCCGTTGCTTAACAGTTATCGTATACGTTTTATATTTTGAAAATCTTAACATCTTCAGAATTTATCACATTATGTAAGGGACAATATCTCAAAATAGCAATTATAAGAAGACGTTTCCCCTATCCCCGGAGTGAGATTCAGAAAAAGAAATTGGATTAAAGTGTCAAAGGTGAAATAAAAACGCACATTGTTTATATTCCCCAAAAGTCTGCAAAGCGTCAAGTACAAAATTTAATTTTATCAAATTTCGAACAGTACGATAGCCGGCAATATGGTTGAGAATTGTTTAGACAATTCTATATATATATATATATATTAGTATAAATATAAAATATAGCTAAAAGTGCCGTGCTGCATTGCAACCGAATTTCTCGGGCCGAAATTGGGCGACCGTAACTCACGGGATATCACCTTTTAATATAATACTAGCTAATCTGTCGTGTTTTGTTCGTTTTGTGAGTAGCCGATGATCCAACGGTTAGATCCAAAGCTTAGAGAACTTGGGTAAAGGAGAGCAACGTACATGCAGATGTGGATATTAATGGGCATCACTAATCGCTCAAATGCTCCGATTACTCGTTTACGCGGTGCTATAAAAAAAAGTCAAGTGGCACGGACAGTTGTAAATGTTATTTACATTCAAAACGGTCAACATAGTGTCGAGTAATTTGTGAATGGACTGATGTATGTTTACGACTCTCTTTATGACGTCGTAAATGTAAGGATCGCTCGTAAAGTGATTTAAGAATAAGTTGACGAGATCCAACCTCTTGGGCCATTCATGATCCGATTGTGGCAGATTTATCATGATCATCATCAGCCCTCTTAAATTCACAGTTAAATATATACATCTTCTATAACCATAAGACCTCCCTACCGTAAATATTTATCAACAAATGTTATGGATCGATTTATACGAGATTTTTCTTTAATTTTTACGCTTATTGTCGGGAATCTAATTTATTTCTCATAATATTTTCTAATTTCGTCTCGTTTTTTTAATATTAGACAGCAATTAGAATGTACGTATTCAAAGTTGTCTTATTTTCTAATTGCTGTCTAATTTGTCTGTTTTAAGTATAAGACAAACAAAAAATTCGTTTCAAATTCGAGGTCTAGAATACAATACGCGACCGTGCGACTTTCGCAACGTGTATATCTTGCTTTATTTTTAAATAAATAAAATAGTCGTGACCGGTCTACATTAATAAAGTTAATTGGTTTATTTTACGACCACACACAATTTTTATAACTCTTTTTTTTAATGAAAATACTATGACATGGTAGGTTTTAGAAATCTAATTGTAATTCTGTTGATAAAATGTGCTTTCATAGTCAAATATAGGTATAACGTACACTAAACGATTATCTTTGTACCAATACAATTCGATATGAGAACTATATTCATATGTTATTAGGTTGAATATAGACCTGATCTGTTAGCACATACAAGACCTTCAAAAAGCAAATAAAATAGATGATTGGTTACTTTGTCAAGCCTAGATATTAGCCACAAAATGACTGTATTTTATACACACACACATATATATATATATATATATATATATATATATGTATATATATATATATATGTAAATATATAAACTAAATCGTCAATGTAATAATATATAAATGTGAGTAATAAATCACATACAACACATGACTGAAATATTTCTGTAGCTACGGCCCAGATGAATCCAATTCCAAAATATGATCGACTTGGGAATTGACGGTGGGACGTGTACACAGCAAGTATAGGGAACAGAGAGGGCGGTGGAAGTTATTTTGGAATTATCATTCCGGATGCGTCCTCCAGCGCCGTGTGTTTCACGCCTCGTTTCGTCGTAATATCGGCCGCTTGCAACCGTTTAGCTGCACCGTACACCGCAATATCATATTGGCGTTGAAATATTTATACATCCAACTACGCGTAGGTCGATCAAAATAAACCCAAACCGACCGATATGTCGGCGTGTAATAAATATCACTTGCATACATTGTAGATGTTTTTAAATTAAGAATTTATAACGTGTCAACAAAAGTTTTTACTCATCTTTACTGTTTTTATTAGAAATCATTCCTACCTGCCAGTATGTATGTATATTTAACATTTATTTAATTCCTACTATTAATTTAAACTCTTGTTATATAAATAATAACTTGTTAGAAATTTTAAGCCTTATACTATTACCAAATTATATTAAAATGTTTTAGAGCTAAGTAATTTAAATATATTGATTTAAACTTGCAGTATACGACACTTGATGTTAATGCAAAAAATATTTTATTTTAATGGCCAAGTTGGTATTTTCTTTATTTTCTATGTAATTTGTCATTTGCAGATTATGCACAAATTAACGAAGATATAAATTATGTGTAAGTAACATTAGTTAATAACTACAACACTTGTATTATACTTGATTAAATACATTGTGTTAACAATATCATACGCATAATATTGTTAAAACTTTTAAATTATCTTATAATAAACGTATTTTTAGAAATATTTATATATTTCCAAAGATAAAACCTTATGATATGTTAAAAATCTTTGTCGAATAAAATGGTAAATGTGGCACTTATATTTTTACCAATTCCCTATAATCTTAGCTCCACCACAAGATATTTTTATAGTATATATTTATACCCCACAAACGCGATAGCTCGTTTCAACGACTACCGACGCCCATGAACATCAGCATAATTATGCCGAGGCGTTGCCCTCCGACTACTCACAAACCGCACGAAACGCGACACCGTAGGTGTCACTTTACGGCCTAATTCCGTTGCACAGGTGAAAGTAGTGTTATGCACCATCCATGGCACTACCTCCACATATGCAACATGGGACTACGATGTTTTATATGATGGTATAAAATATCGATGGGCCTAAGATGTTTTATATTTGCCGTTATGCGAAGTCGGGCCCAAAGAGTAGTACATTATTTTAAATATAGTGTATAAACAAAAACAAAAATATTGTACCCGAGTACAAATAGCATAGTTTTTATAAAATTATAACTTTGACTTTGTCTAAATTATTTGCCAAATTAAAACAAGAAAAACTCGTGTGTTTTAATAGGGTGTCGCAGGGTTCTTAAGTATTCCACCGGCCCACCCTATAATACCCAGTCTCCTTAGTCTGCCACGACCTCCCCTTGATATATTAGTCCCAGTTCGTCGTACATAATTTTGTAGAGGGTGGTCCCTCCCTCGCTCCCGTCCCACCGCGCGGAACGTCCGATCTCTACAATTCGATGGTTTGTTTATTGGCATATAATAAGCACTGAGCATCGTGCAGTCTTTCATAAAATTAGCTATTAACATATGATAAAGCATGTAGTGTAGGATTAAAAAAATCGTTTGAATTAGTCTAGCGCGATCGTAGTAGAACCTACGTTTTTTATACTTCATGACTTGACGTCTACGTAATCGGTCTCTTGCGGCTTATGATGATTTCTGGCACACCATTTGGAGGATCACGTGATGGTTGCTATGCTGCATATAGTCGCTTATTCATGTACATCGATATCTCGCTATCATGTGTTTGTATATAATAATAAAACAATCACATTTTATGAATATAACTGCGAATTATTATTACAACAAGAATACTTTTACGAATTTTATCGCGGCTTACTTAATTTTTAATAATGTAAACAGCAGCCATGGTGACGTGTGGACTCATCGCCAAACTGTGCTCACTCATCATTATTCATTCTTAAGTTATGAGTGATGGTGAGATGATGGTGATATGTACTCTCCACCTATGTTTAATTACTATGTAATACCTGAGAGAAAAAAATGTAAGTCTTTATTCGTATCTACACTAATACACAAACCCTAAAGGAATGTCTTTAAATATTCCGCAAGGAAAGCAAGGGACATAGCTAGTGCAAGGTCAGTTTATTAAATAGTGCATACCGTAAATTCATGCATGGAATGTTGGTACAGGTGCTTTTTCGGTTGTTTCTGTAACTAATGTGGTAAAATATTTCTTTATATAAACAGTACCTACTTGTGTGTACCTATAGAAGCTGCATATATATTTTTTATTAATGAGGAGCAAAACATAAACTTACATACTAAAGACATATCTTTGCATACAAATACGATGACTTTACCTTTTTTTAAGTTGACGCGGGGAAACGCGTTTACGCGCCTTCACCGGCCCTGGGTGGGGTCCAGTGGTGTCTGGGACTCGCGGCACATGATATGATAAAACCACCGCGAGTGCCGTCAATGCCGCTCTTGGTGAGGTGCCCTGGAACAAAAATCATCAGGGCACCTCGACGGCTAGTCGACCTGCTAGGGGACCAACTCCACCTCCACAGATGATGCTGCCCAGCACTACAGGTCAACCCCACCGACTTTGGGACAGTGCAATGGAGTGAGGTTCCCATCCTCGACCCTTGCCCCGTGCGCAAAAGCGCCATCTCCTGTTGCTCTTATGTCCCCTCTTCTTATAAGAGGGGTGCAAGGATCCCCCTCGGTTCAATTGGTTTCGCCTGGGTTCACCCCAGGCTACTAAGCCCCACCGCCACGACAAGTCCTAAACCATGATGGGGCCTTTACCGATCCTACCTAGTAAGTAGTTAATCCTACTAGTTGTATATTATAAGCAGACTAGTTGGAGTGAGAAGAAATGCTTATCATATTAACTAACTGCAATGTAAAAAAAAACGCAAATTGTTGATACAGCGACCTTATAGTGATCGTAATGCAATTGCAAAATAAAACAAATGCAACTGCAGAATATGGCGATAATAAAAAATATTTTTCAAATGGTTTCCGACCCCTGATTGTTTAAATATGTAGCGTTCACAAAGTCTATCAATATTAGTTTGATGATCAGAATATATCTTGTAATCAATCGCCGTGTAAGTTTGAGTTTAATTTCTATAGAAGCCATCTTCCCTCAATTACATAAGTTAGTTCCACAGACAGTAAAGCCTCATTAGTGGTACACTGGAGAGCAATTTATCTTTGGCGGTCACGTGTTGTTCAATATACGCATAACCTATCGATCTTGTTTTATACGAGTTACGTGGGGTGATTTAAGCGTATTTTCCATTACGTATATTAACAACATACAAGACATTGGGGAGTAAAGCCAATCGATGTACATATTCTAATGAAAATCTAATATAACAAACGTAGATGTTAGGAAGTACATTTTTAAGAATAATAGGCAAATATTACCACTCTCCCCTTACAAAAAAGCGAAATCGGTGTTGGGTTTGACTAGAAGATACTTAATTTCGATTTGATCGTAGCCTAACTATTATTTATCTTCAGCACATAAATGTTGGTAAAGAATTCCACAATTTTGCCGCATTGAATCAAAAATATCCGTTAAATTTATTTGTGTGGGAAAATTTCTACTGTGAAGTAAAGAATTTCTCTATGGAATTAAAAAAGGTCATATAGTCTTGAGGTACATTATAATAATTCTAAGTGATATTGGAGATTTACCTACCTATTTATATTGGACCAGCAAGGTCCAAAAAATGTTTTTCTTCACGACACAGTAAAAAAAGTGTTTATTTTACGTCATCGAGTACATTTCGTGATATTTGCAGACAAACTTATCATCTTTATTATATTAACATTCTTGCGTAGATTTATTATCCAAACAAAACAATGCACACTTGTCTATCTGTTTTAATATATCTAGTGCAATACATTTAACCTTAACATATATCTTGAGCAACAGTGTATTTGTCCATTAGTTAAATTAAGCAAGATTCCTCCCCTACAAGTTATTTGTCATGTACAGAAGGGAAAAGCTAATACTTAGGGCTAAACATTGCGGCTAAGTCACTTCATTGCGTTACCAATAAATTCTAATTTCGGTAATGTGTGAGTTGGTGTATAGTAATTTATTTATGGGGCAACACCTACTCTATTAAATTTATATTACTTTATGTTTTTTTTATATTTTATTGTTTACTTATGGTTTTATGATTTTAAATATCATATAAATTAATCTATTTTGTCTTACTTTGTATTTTATCGGTGTTAATAAAGTTGATTGTATATATACGGCCTGGAATTTATTATGAC
This sequence comes from Eumaeus atala, assembly GCA_017140195.1. Classification (NCBI taxonomy): domain Eukaryota; kingdom Metazoa; phylum Arthropoda; class Insecta; order Lepidoptera; family Lycaenidae; genus Eumaeus; species Eumaeus atala. The sequence continues at coordinate 255,411 of JAFELO010001055.1, read as the reverse complement.
TCTCATGTAAGCGAAACTCACTTACCTCAATCTAATTGTGTAAAAAATAATATAATCAATTCAATTTAAAAAGTTAAGTGTATCACATGTATAAAATATACATTATTATACCCAATAAGAGTTACGATGTATTGCAATTTACATTGTTTATTAATATAACGATCGTGCCTTAATTAATACTAGTGCAAAAATTTACGAAGGACCTTTTCAATGGGGTGGAACATTTTATCGCCGTCTATCAGTCTTCCTTATTTGGTTTGTTAACGCTTAAATAAATGCTTTGTCCTTATACGGATAGTAAAAATGAAAGTAGTAAAGCACTATAATAACATTGAGTCATTAGAAAACAATATGGCGGGTGTGCTGTAGATCAACGGGGCCCACGCGCCGTCACCGCAAGCCTCGCTAGTTTATGGGGACCCTACGGACCACAAAATAATTCCAGTAATAGTGATGTTCTGTTTTCTGAACCCATCATGATTTCATTTAAAATTCGACCTACAATTTCACGATGGTTGAAGTATACAAACTACGTTTTGTACTTTTACATTTTTATAATTTATGTTGAGGACATAAATAATCTTGTACAATATATATGAAGATGATAAATGTTTACACGCGTTAATCTAAGTAACTACTTGTCATATTAGAAAAAATATCTAAGAATTTTATTGCCATGTCCTAGATGATTGCAGGCCGATTCAAAGTACAAAGATAATTATGGTCCTTTGAAGCCAAGCAAAAAACTAAAGAGCTCAATAATTTTATTTTTGAGCATATGCGTGTACATTTCCAAAGAAGATTGCAATTTGAAACACAAAAAATATCTGTATCTTTACTAGGTAATTAAGAAACTTCTTTAACCGACCAAACTATTTACAAAATATAACTTACTAGATAAAGTCTTGGAGATTAGAAAAACAGACACCAAAAAAGAGAATGGAGTACAAGTAGAAAGGAATTTATAAAATATATGAGTAATTTTATTGCAATAATCTCTCTTTTCAATTTGATATTCCTCCTTTGAAGTCAGGCCGTAGAATTTCATTGCATTATAATGGGTTCGCTGACTTATTAAACCCCCATTTGTTCTCTTACGCACTATGGGTAGTTCCTTTATTGCTGTCATTATGTTGTTAAGGCTGCTTATTACGGAATTCATTAGCAATCAGCAGGTGGTTATATCAACAGATCATTATTTTACTTAAAACGTGTCATTATCATTATTATGAACACACATCTCGTATATCTCGATTGTTTATGAACGTGCGTCAGCTTTAACATCACGCCCGTGAAGTGACAGTTACTGTACGTTAGCTATTTGTTAAATTATGACAGGGATAATATCATTCAAACTTCTTTTGTTTCCAAACCTTTTACTTACTTATAAGATGCCAACTGGCGCGATTGGAGAAGTATACGTACGTTATATTGCCTCGTAAAATGCATGTAGGTAACAATTTTTCCTCTATCTATATTTTAGTAATAGGTGGTTCCATGCTGCGTTACAGCGGAATTGGGACGGCGCAACCGGGAGAGACTTGTCGCTCTCATGATGCCAGCGTAAAGTGACATTTTCGGTGTTGCGTTTCGTGCGATTTGTGAGTTGCCTATGGCCCATTGATGGGGGGAGGGGGAGAACAGGAGGGCAACGCATCAGCATTGCCCCCCCCCCTCATTCTATAAAAAATAACAGTGTAAATTTACATATTATCATAATTATATTGAATCTTGGTTCAGCGTAGTTTCAATATTGCCACTCGAGCAGCCGTTATTAAACTAAAAACCAAATACATTCTCAATGCAGGCATACCTAAGGTAATCGATTTTATTCATAATATATAACACAGAGAGGACTGAGTTAATTAAAAGAGCAAGCCAGCATTCCCTGGTATGTTCATAAAGCATTCGGCCATCCGACTAAATTATTTAATGTCTTCATTCCCCCGTGGTGTACGCAGGTTGCATGCCGGCACGCGGATGTTAAGATACATGAACTTTGCATGGAAGTTCCTACATAATACCCTGTATTTGCAAGTATAAAACAGCTCAACACGCAGTTGCTACGTTTGTTACGATAAAAGGGAAAGACATTTCTTACTGATGAACCACCGTAGGAAATGTGCCATTTTTTCGTCAGTCAATCAAACGCAAAAACGTACAATCATACAGTTTTTTGTTGATAACAGAACATTAGTTTATACATAAATACTAATGTACTATTGGCTAAGTTAAAAAATATATTCCTAATTTGATTTTTTTTTTGACATACTATTGCCATATTGCCTACTCCTCATTGGATGAATAGCTCTATTCCAATGAATGTAAAGATCATTTTCTACCATTCCCAGAATCAACATATGTTTTCATATGTTGAAAGTTAATAATTTAATATACTACCAAAGTTAAAGTCTCGAAAGGATTTGCTTTTTCTTCTCAGTAGTGATGAAACAATATTTTACTCGATTATATATTTAGTTTATTTATTATAATATCGATTATATAGTTTATTTATTAGAAAATTAATGTTAAATTAGTGTTATTCTCTTAATCAATATTTTTCAGTTTAATTTGACATGCGATTTAAAATATATGGAGGATATTCTAAATACACTTATAAGTACATTATTTAATATTAAGAATCTTAAGGTAAACGGGTAGAGTGCCTGCAACTCCGCGATAAGGCAGCCCTAACACCCCCACCCCTCTTTTTCGGGGTGGAGACTCCTTAAGAACCGCCATACTTCAAATTGCGTTTAACTTAGATAGCTAGTTTGATACATTGCCCCCATTATTGCATATCAAACTGCCTTTGATAAGGCCTTTTGTGATAAAGCGACGTGTCTTATACCATACATTTTTCCCTCAACAAATTATTTTTTGTAACGTTACCTGTAACAAAAAGTCCATTAAATATGGAGAATCATAGATAAGAGTTTTTAGTGATTGGTCCAAAGGGTCGGTTTTTTTTTGGGGTTATAATAAGAATCGGGCCTATAAATTATGTCACAATTATGAAAATCATAGCGGTTTGTTTGTTTTTAATGGGCCTTAATTGTATTTGCTTTAATTAAAAATATTTAGAATTAGTTAGGGTAATAAAAAAGAACATCCGTACAAAAATCACGCAAATATTAATATACTTACTAGCCCCGCGGTTTCACCCGGGTAAAACGAAAGGGGATCATTTGAGTTTCTCGAGTTGAAAGTCAATTTTATGTAATTCCAGCAATGTCTGTGCCAAATTTCATTCAAATACGATCCATAGGTTTTGCTTCAAAGAATAACAAATATGTACTACTTATCTTTTACACAAATGACACTCAAAGCTAAATCCACGTAGTTATTATTATAATATTTGTTTATAACCCATCAATAATAGTAGAAACAATACATTTTAACACCCAATTCCCTAATAGGATCAATACAATCCATTTAAGAGAATTTCTTGTTATTTTACTGAGCTAATAAGCAAATTCAGCCGATGTGCACGGCGTGGCGGCGATTTGCGAACGCAGCTCCACTATATCATGTACGCAGACGCAAACAGGGGCAGTCGGTGTAATACTACAGCCGACATCGATTGTGTCGATGGTACACACAGATACCATTGTCACAGTTCAATTTACGAAACACTCGGGTCTCTAAACACGACATATTGGAACTATGGAATTTAGAGACGATAGTGTCATATCGTTTGGTACAATCGAGAAAGACCTGAAGACATGTCACAGTTAAATAAGCGTAGCGACGAGCGGTAAACTGAAGTGACGGTTACACTTATGCGTTTTTCGAGGTGACAGTTCCGGAGGGACCAATTGTTAAAGAATATGTAAAAGAGGTGCATCGGGGGAATATAGGGGGCAAACGAGAAATCGGAGCCTTTTTTAAGACAACCGACGCCCATGAACCTCCACATAATTATTATGCCGATGCGTTGTCCTCCTTCCCCCCCCCCAATGGGTCACCGGCTACTCTTCAACCGCACGAGACACGGCACTGAAGAACGATGTCACATTATGGCGGTATTATGGGAGCGAGAGGTTCGTGCTGGGCCAATGCCGTTGCATAGCAGTTTGTAGTGTCATGTACTGTGCATGGCACTACCTCTTCCTAGACCTTCAGTGATACATCCTAGATAGTTCAGGATTTTTTTATTTTATTATTTTTCATTGCTTAGAAGACATATGAACATCTGGTAACAATGTATGAAATTTATGTGGTTTATTACTTTAAATGTAAGTTTTATTTCCCTTAATGTATTTGAAAAATGTGCATAAACTAAATTGAACAGGTATGCGTATGGAATAGTTCAAATGTAAAACAATACGTTTCCCGCAGTTTTTTTTAATAATTCAACGAATGGAAGATGTTTATCTAACAATAAACATAATAATTATAATCATATAAATTTCTATTAAATTTGCATATAGCGTAAGCATTGTTATTCAAATAAGGTCATAAAACTTGCTAGGTTTCTTCCACGAAATAACATGATTTTAGTCACTACACGACAGTATTTAATAACATTGTTTGTTAGTGAAAGCGTTAAAAAATACTCTACCTATGCTTATCGCTGATATATTGTATTTCACATCTTTTCATATAGATTTTTAGAGTTTACTCCATATCGAAACCTCAAGGCCCGCGGTATAAAAAAATATGAGGAATAAAATCGCTTACCTCGCTCTTGTGCATCTCTATAACCTATCAAGGATCATGTTTCTTTTCGGAACCATATTCGTTATAATCCATACTCCAGCCGGGTTTTAAAGTATAGAGTATTTTTCTCGTTAACACAATATAGATTATTAATTTTTTCAAACTCGTAAAAAACTACAATTATGTACTGGTCTAATAGCTCGTGTAGACATGGATTATACACAAGAAGCTAGGATTTTGAAAATTCAGTCTAGGCTAGTATCGACCGGTATTATAGACAGATTAAACATCGGAGGCCAAATGAACATGAGATAATTTATCGCACGTGCCCCCGTGTGTATTAGCTGTATCCGACTAATGCCGGCTTTCGATATTCGGCGCTCGGTCGCGATTCACTATTTACGAGCCAACGAGTCGCATTAGACTGTCCGCCCGTAGGTAAATTAGCACAGATGCTCGCCACTGTTACAATGATTCATTCCAAATTGGCTTTTCAGCAGGGAAAAAAGCGGGCGAGCGTTGCGGTATACGCTATCTAGGTATTGAGCTAAATAGCTTTTAAAAGAGTCGGTTCGGTTTTTTCGTTTTGTTCCTCCGGGAAGTAAGAGGTTGAATTGGAAATGTTATCAAACTGAATTTTAGTGGTCGCTTGTCTATTGTAGTGGCAGATTATAAGCCGACATTAAAAGTACGTACGCTTTAAGTTAAATTCAGGTCTGCACTTCATTATAGGAAAGTACGTAGGTTATCCAAGATTAAATTGAAAGTTACTATTAATTTGCATTTGACGTTTGACTGCTATTTTAGTCAAAATCCTATAAAAATACTTATTCAGAGTTATATTATTATCCATATATATATTTATTTTCTAGATCAGATGTCGGCATTATAGCGGCATTATTTGTTATTAAGTTTTTTTTTTTATAAACAAGTTATGATCGTGTACGTTAACCACATTTTCCTGACCACTGGTAGAGATAGCGTTCAATAAAATACATGAATGTTCGTAATATATATTTTTAATTCAATTTGACAATTGTAGATCTATTTGGACAATCTAATAGACATTATAACGATAAATTTTATTATAGGTTCTATTGTCAATCGAGACTCCGACAAAGAGTTATTCAGTGTTAAGCGAGCGCATTTAATTGACCGTGTAATTTGATTTGTGGAAGTAGCATAATTCCTACAGAATAACTCTTTTAACTTTGCAGAGACAAAAAAAAGACACCCAACTTTAGCAGTAAGAACTCGGTTTTCCTTTAGTTACCGGATGGTTATCGCAATACATGTACAGTCTGATTTATTTCCACTGAATTATAATATGTTATTTGTATTATAGACAACTGAAAAATAATGAATATATAAGTAAGTATCTGCAGGTATAATGTACAAAACAACAATGTCTATAGAATTTTAGTGAATTACAATTCTGGCGTATTTTTTAATTTTATTACAACTCTTAGAAGTCAACTCGATAAACACTTCTTGTTTTCACATTCTACCCGTACCAATTCCGCTGAGTAGGTAAGATTTACGCGTGTAAATTATAAAACTGAAGCGTTTGATTGTTTGTACGCGCTAGTCTCAGTAACTAATAGTCCGATATGGAAAATTATTTTTTAATTTTAACACAACTCTTAGAAGTCAACTCGATAAACACTTCTTGTTTTCATATTCTACCCGTACCAATTCCGCTGAGTAGGTAAGATTTACGCGTGTAAATTATAAAACTGAAGCGTTTGATTGTTTGTACGCGCTAGTCTCAGTAACTAATAGTCCGACATGGAAAATTATTTCGGTGTTATATAGTCAATTCATCGATGGAAGCTATATACTCCACGCTATGGTCAAAGGCCGCGAAGTACGTGGGCTATGCGGTAAAAATCGCGAAACGCTGCTAATGCTAATACAATAAATATAGTACATAATAATTGAGAGACGGAAAAACATTTAGAGCTTATAATAATAAATAATATAAGTTCTAAATGTTTTTCAATTTCTCAAATGCAGGCTCTTCGGGTACAGCTCTTAAAGCAAAATAAATGTTCAACACACGTCAGACCTAACACTGCGTAGCTTATTTTAATGAACTGCAAATGACAGTCCGTGAAATGCGCAAATGTTGCATTTCCCAATAATGAACCGGGGAAATTACCTTTAGTATAAATAATCCGTGCCAAAGGGTGGGTTCGATGCGCCGCTACTGCAAATCAACCCCCCGGCCCACTACAGCTCCCACCACGGGCTGTCGGCGATAAATAAAATTCACGTTTTAACAATAAAATGCATTTTCCGCAAATGCTCCCGGTGAATTATTGTCCGAGCTTTACGAGCTTAAAATTATATGGGCACGTGAAATTTTCGATCTCGATAATATATGCTCGCAGCGACGCACTATTTTCTGACGTTGCAGTTTTTGGAGTTCCGATTTAAATCACCGGGATAATTACGAATTTATAACTCGTTCATCGATAATTCGATACGATATCGATATTAATGTCACAGAAAATTTATTTATAATATTCGAATGTGTATCGAATGGATGTTAAGCTGCTCATTTTTGTAATGACTCTCCCTCCCTAAAATAACATTAGCCAGAAATACTTATAACATTTCCCGGTGGCGTACAAAAAAATGTTTTATTTCGTACAAAAATAGATGATACGCGCGCTTGATGGAAAACCAATAGCGTCCCTGCGGCACAGATGGCGGCACAAGCGCACAGATAGCGGAAATATGAATTGCGGCCTTCGATATTTGTCACTTGAATTACAACTCCCGCCGGAGCCCGGGACGGCCAGTCTGCGAGTCGCACCTCGTTCCGATGATCTATTTTTGGTGGTTACATGAATGACATTTTTTCCGAGTTGTTTCAAAGTTGTTGAAACATGTTTTTTTTAAAACAACTACTTTTTGATGTCTTAAGTTTACGCGAATGTTAGTCATTACAATAAAACTACTTTTACGGATTTTATCGCGGTTTATTAAATTATTTATGTAGCCCGACTTTTCAGAAGCTTTACAGCAACTATGGCGTGAAAAATATTTTAATAAACCGCGATTAAATCCGTAAAAATAGTTTTATTGTAATAACAACTACTTCTCCTTTACTTCCTCGAGATTTGTGTACAAATTCATTTATTTCGTAAATATGTGTGGGAAGATCCATAACCAGCAGCAGTAGGTACTTAGGTATCCGCTCCCGTCTCCAGGCTGTGATGATGATAATAAAATGTATTTTTTTATAATATAAAAATATTTAATTTTACTGACGTATATCTTAATTATTTTACAATATTGCCCATGGATTAAGTTCGGATACATTCATATTGATTCCATACAATTTTCTTTATAGAATATGGGGCAAACGAGAAATCGCCTATTTTACGACTACCGACACTCATGAACATCCACATAATGACTATGCCGATGCGTCGCTCTCCTTTCACCCCCAATTGCCCTCCTTCCAAATAGTCCACCGGCTACTCACTCACAAAAATACACAAAAATACTGATATGAATAATGCGGTATCATGTAAGCGAAGTGTACCTCTCCGGTTAAGCTCACCCAATGCAGCTGCGATGTAATATGGCACTGCCTCTTATAAAACGTCTCTTATAATATATACTTATTAAAAAACAAAGTGCCCAAAATCTGTCTGTCTGCATGTGATCGAATTTCTCAAAGTCCGCCAAACGGATTTTCGTCCATGCATACTGTGATTCCCGGGGAAGTTTTAATGTATAATTTTTTAGGTAACAAATTCAGAAACAGTTCAGAAAGTAAACAATTCAAAAGTCACAAAAAGTTAATGGTAAGATCTAAGACGGACAAGTTAAACTGACGCTCGTCATATGTATTTACCCTCAAACATTCTCCCTCACAGTAACACAATTCTGTAACGCCATTAACATTACTACGCCACGTTAAAATTTACATTAAAATGTTCAACCTAATCACGGTAATAACTATTTTTACTAGGTAATAAATAACCAAAATACATCTAATTATATTACATCTTAACGAGCCTTATTATGAAGATAATTCGGTTGATATTAGTCAAATCTGTATCTTAGGTGTTATTTTATTACGACATGCAAGTAAATAATCCGAGAAAATGGAGAAGAAGGTACGCCTTAAGCATGCGGTGTGCTCCTATGACATTAAGTCGTAAGATGTACGTAATAGGAGATATTTTTCAATGTCAGCGTCATTTAATCATCGTGGAGCCAACGTACAAGTGGAAAACTGCGCCACGTGCGAATGATTCATTGTCGCTCCTTAATTAAAGAAGATTTTAATTGTATCGGATGTCTGCGAAAGCGAAAATAATGCAGTCCTAAATTGGGGTCGCCCCTGGATTTATATTTGGGAGCCACTCGAAATATTGTTTTGCGTGTTTTATCTATCTTTCGGATATTGGCCGGACGTAGGGCTTGTTCAATGATTCCATTGTTTAACACGGAATGAAATTTACAAGCGTGATTTTCGCTTATGGAAAACAGCTGCGCGCGAAATTATATTATTATTAATATTCAAAGCATTGATTTTCTCTGATTTCAAAATGTTAAATTATTGCCAAATTAGATTTTGTTTAGCAATAAATTAATGGAAGGGCATTTAACTACACTTGAAAGGAACTTAATCCAGTAAATTCATTTTGCGTATAAAGCCAAGCTGCCGCCAACTTAAAATATCTTTCTTAATTACAAAAGCCTTTGTTGAACGTATCTGATCTATGTAAACAGACGGGGCGAATGTTTTAAATAGCAACCCAACAAATAGGTTCCGGTTGGGAAATAAGCACAGCTCCTTAGTGAAAGAAAATTTAAATGGTCTCCGTTTGATATTTTGTAGGCTAAATGCCTACGTGAAATTAATTTGTCCGTACTCAAATAAAACTTTTATTCAATTTACTTTAATACTTTCATATTTTTCCTAACTATTTTTATTCATTAATATCTACTTTAACATTATATTTATTACTAAAATTTTAAATTAATAATTACTTTTAAGGAGGATTTAATAAGTGTTATTTGACTTTTATTTTATTTCATTGTGCACGGAAAGCATTCAGTCCTTCTTTATTCCGTATATATTTTTCATTGGAATCATCATTACAATAATCGACATCGTCGACTTTAGCTTCAGATGAATTAAATATAAAACTTGTTAAGCCACGTGTTTTTCTAAATTGAACCTAAAATGTAGAGGTGTATAAATAGAGAAGAGTTTTAAATATCGTATTTAAATGTCCCAACGTCGTTAGCAGTGTAACTATGTTGTCGGGCATGAGCACGGAGCACCGAGCGCAGTTCATTTGGTGAACAATGGCAGGCCGTCCCAACGCCCCGGGGCGAAGCCGGATAAATTGAGTCGCGCCTCAGCAGCGCCCTCTCTCGGAAAATTGGGGGAAATCGATTTAAATATTTCCAATGTAACGCCTTATCTGGATCGGAAGATTTAACCCGTACTCGGATTGTGTTTCGCGTAACTTTATACCAACCTTTATAACGATCTAAGTAGATTTGTTTTGTTGCTGTTGAATGTATTGGATGGGATTTATATCATTTTCCAAGATGGCTTTCTTTATCGTATCGGAGCATCAAATTGATTGTGTTCTGTTTACAAGATTTTTCACAATGTTTATGATGTATTTACATTAAATAATAATTACATTAATTTATTGCACTTTTCACATTTTGGTAACTTATTTCATTTCATTTAATTTTATATAACTCAATAAAACTACCCATTTTCTTAGACAATTACAATAACAATATGATGTCTTCACGCCAGTACCCTAATAGGGTAGACAAAAAGATTGCGACATACCCCGACCTTTTTGTTTTGCTCCTTCTAATTATATTAAATAATGCTTATGAACAAACTTTCAATACCTACATACTTCCGAAAAACTAGTATTTTCTCTAAAAATTCAGACAAAAGGCTCCTTTTTGCAATTAAAATCATGACTTAAATAAAGTATTAATTCCAAAATAAAGTATTCGTGGTATCGTGTGGTGGCAGTGGGATTGTTAGGCCTCGTTCGCACGAGAACTTTCTTACCGTTCGTTAAATAAGCGTTGAAAGTGATTATGGGCGCCCCACCATCTCATAGGCACTTTTTACGCCATCGCACGAACAGATGATTGGCCTGTAATATATGACTTTTATACGTTTAGGAGAATGAAGTGTTAGTCGACGGTTCACCAGGTGGGAAGACGATCTACGTGCAGTAGCTGGTCCGGGATACATGCGAGTAGCAGGAGATCGGTCGTCTTGGCGTTCATTGAAAGAGGCCTATGTCCAGCATTAGACCGATGAGGGCTGATAATGATGATGATATGACTTTTTTAACACATTAATCTTAATCGTTAATCTTAATCGGGCCTTAATCGTCACTGACGTAATCATTTTTCATTTAAATATGTAATTATATAAGTAATATCAAAATGAAATTTAGTTTTCCGATTTGCTCTTCTCATATAACTTGCCACTGTTGCCACAACAATAATTCTCTATTCTCATTATTTTGTCCCCATAACTTTAATGTGTAATAAATGAAAATTCTAGGTAAACGGGAGTACGGCTCCTAATAGAATTACCTGGGATTGCTTTCCAATATTTACTGTTTGCTTTTTTCCCCTCGTGTCGAGATTTGGAACGCTTACGCGGAAGAGGCGTGTTCGGCTGATGGTAATGGTCCGTGGGGTCGGCGGATAGGTAACCTTTCTAATTAACAATTTGCCCTACAGCCTTACAAGGTGTGAGTTGATTATTTTATGAGCTTAGCTTTTAAAAAGGGAGAGTATAAACGTTTATTTGATCTTTGTACTGTTCATTCTTTGTTGTTTTACTCATTATATTTATTGTTATTTCGACCCGTGCCATTTTTCGTGGTTCAGTACGGTGCAATAAATTAAAAAGTATTTAATGCACATAATATTATCACACTCAATCGATGCATTGCTGGGGATAGACCCCTTTCAACGAGCACGATTTAGCGGACACATCTCGGATCGGCTACTGTATTATTTTCTCAAACTTCATCAATAGAAATAATTTCATGAATAGAACCATCAATGCTTCCTAACTTTTCCTCCACGTTATTTTATCCTAAATAGAACGTTGTAAACCTGTGAAAACCAACATGAATTGAGAAGATTCATAATGGTATCTTTAACGATATGAGGAAATATAAGTATAAATAAGTAAAAACATTAATAATATTAAGTGTCGAAAAACAAGACAGATCGGCAGAACAAAACACTATCCACACAAAACATACAAAAATTGCAAAAAGGGACTGCGGATGTCATCCAATACCTTCTTAAATAAATAAAAAACGTTTCGACCGTGCAAAATAAGTTTATTGAATTAATCATGCGAAAATATTTACTGACGGGGACGGTACTATGGGGTCACAATTTATTGATATCCAGCCGGATATATAGGTAACATATACTGACATGGGAAGCAATCAGACAAATTGGCTCCGACCAAGCCCTCTACACGAATTAATATCTACGTAGGTTTCTTTGCGAACCGTTTACTTACGAAATATGATGACATTATTTGGAAAGCCCATTCAAGCCCTCCTGCCGCATATATTGTCAACCCAGAATTATATATAAGACGATATGTCCGATTAATATTTTGAATTATATTAGACTATAGTTCTAGTGCTTTATACTTGTATGGATTTTTGGGCCTTATTTACTTAGTCCGATGAACTGTAGAGGACGAAAGCCACCAATAAAAGCAATTCGAAAAAAATTGCGGACTATTTAACTTACTGGTTTTATCTTCAGGTTAAGGAGATTGATGAATTATATATATGCTATATGACTCCACTGCTGAACCTATTAACTTTAACTTTACTATGTAAAAAAGACAAATGATTACTAATAAGAAAAGTATTATAATGTGTAATAATAGGAAATACTAAGGATTTTGAAAATACAAATATGCTTCCAAAACGTTCATATAATCGTATACTAGCATTTGGCTAGACCTCAAGTAAATAAGTAATAAAATATGGTCACGAAAACACTAAAGTGGAAAACAAAATAAATCATTACAAAATTATGTACCACTTTTTAAGGAACACTTAAAACCAGTTATCAAAATGTATTGGCTCACTGAATTAGACTGGTATCTTTATTTAGAATTCCTCTCGACATGGTTTCACATACGCCCCGAGTTCCGAGCATGTGTATGCAGAAATAAATGCTCTACAAATCCACCTTTAAATAAACAATATGGGGGTGTAACGTTTTTGCTTCCTTCCAAGTAAACGGTGCTTATGATATTTATTACAGGACAAATTCATTTCTTTGACATTTCAGTACGGCAGTAACCCGTGCACATATAAAGTGTAAGAATTTGAAAAATACTTTCTTGAAATGTTATGTAACACTTAGGTACTCAATTGTTACAATAAAAAAATGTTTAAGCTAATTTCTTTACATACCTATGGTATGTAAAGTAATGAATTACAACTTACAAAGCAAAAAAGTACACATGAAGGCTATCGTTTTATTTCTGAAGAAAAAGATTCAAATTATATAGGTGCTAATTGTAACACGATGATAATGATAGTAAAACAGATAGATCATAGATCTTCCCAAACGCGTAGAAACGCTAATTAATTTTGTGTTGATATAAATTCATTAAAACGTAATTAAATTCCGTACCTATGTTTTTATTCAATTAAGAACAAACTCGAAGAATAATGCTAATATTATACAGTCTGTAAGCCTTCTTCGAAGTAACTGTTGGGATTAGAAGAAACCAGAAGAGTTTGTTGGCCGGGGGCTAATCACAAATTAATGAGGGCTTGTATCCGAGTGTCGCGTCGCGATGATAATTCTACGCCGCCCTGCTGCGCTAAGAACCTCATCAATTATGTGGAACCACCCCCGACTGAGCCCTGAAGGCTACATTACACCCCTTTGTCACAATCTAGAGGCTATATCCAAATACCTCCTCCAATTTATTACCTGTATATTTTAGGTGATGCAAACACGCCCTGCATATTTTATTATATTTTTGATATATTCCTTTAAATTTTCGCTACGCTTTATTTTGTTTCTTATGCATAAGCGTTAATTAAAATATTGAATTTTCGTAATTTTGTAAAACTAAACAAATAACGGCTTGTGTTACATTAACAATTAATATGATTAAAACATAAGCAAAAGAACATTTACTATTTTATGTACGTTTTTTTTTTAATGTTTTTAATTTAATTTTCTCTAATGGGGTAGGCAGAGAGACATTTTATATCTTAAACTAACTTTTATTAAATAGAATTAACTATAGTCAATTGTATGTTTAGGTACTATAAGTTGATATCTATGGACGTTTAGCTTATAAATGCAAAAGTGAGTTTGTTTGTTTGTTACGCCTTGACACCTAAATAGATGAAAAAAATTTCATGAATACAGTACTACACAAAGTACAGTAGAAAACGTATTACCAGACGTTCTATAGAATGATGTTTCCCGACTAGTATAATGTACTACACTTTATATATTTAATAATGACGGGAGCGAACTCGCCGGTGGAATGTTGAATATTATATAATTTAGTTTCAATACACATTATATCGTCTTTCCATATCTCATAGTTGGGTGTTCCATGCCCTTACTCATCATCATCATCATTATCAGCCCTTATCGGTCCACTACTGGACGTGAGCCTCCCTCAATGAACGCCAAGACGACCGATCTCCTGCTACTCGTATCCATCACGGGCCGGCAACTGCACGGAGATCGTCTTCCCAGATCTTCTTCTTCGCTCTTAATAGCGTAGATAAATTTTACAGCATTCATTATTCAATCATCCTTGCTTTATTTTCAAACAATAAGATCAAATTAAGATTTACAGTATATTTATTCGCCTTTCAGAGCAGTGTCGTCGATCTTAAAATACTTAAGCAGTATTATAGTGGGATTAAACGCTTCCGTACCAAACTACTACCGATTTGTAGCTGCGTGCGCTCAAGAGCAGTATACTGTCTCCAATGTTTCAAACATTTGTAGCGGCTATGTGGTATCTGATTTAGATTAACACGCAGCAACATACGTCGAACAGTGAGGAGAGGAACTTAAACCAATAAGTTTTCTTTTCCGATCGAAGCTTTTACCGTGGAAGCGAAGAGAAACCCAATACCGCTTCATCGAGTTTGCTAGGAGTGCTCATTTGGTGACGAGACTAGTTTCGAGATCGAAGGAGATCCCGCATATGGGAGGGATGCATCCCGATATGGGTGGATTTGCAACAGCAAATTTAACTGTTACTATCCTGGCGAAAGGGACCGAGAAGTCCCTCCTCTCCCGACACTGACTTCGGGGCAGACCGCGAGCGGTAGAAGGAAGGTCTCGGCCCTGACGTGAACGTATAGATCATGGAGAGGGCCGAATAAGTTTGCTGTTATAATACATTTAGAATCATACATTTCACATATCCAGCCTGCGATGCCTTTGTTGATAAATATTTGTACTAAAAGTAATAATGTAATAGCCGTATTCCGAAGATAATACTTACAAAGACAACCTCTTCTGCTACTCGCACTCAAGCAATACCTAATGCATGGTGTCACTATTTATTAGCTAT
Organism: Eumaeus atala; assembly: GCA_017140195.1. NCBI lineage: Eukaryota > Metazoa > Arthropoda > Insecta > Lepidoptera > Lycaenidae > Eumaeus > Eumaeus atala. Next base: position 240,119 of record JAFELO010001055.1, on the reverse strand, counting down.
AATTTTTTGTCGAAACTGACTCCGAGCACGAATTTCCCTTAAAAACTATTCATTATCTGATGATTAAACTACACAATAGTATATGTAACTTTTGTGTAAAATAACGTAATACAATATTAGTAACTTGATAAGAAGTTGAAAAGTAAAAGTTTTATTAGGGCTTTGTATAATTTAAACAGCAACTTGAAACTGACTCACGTTGTTATGCCATGAATATAAATCGTGATGAATTCCTCGCGGGGACCGCGGGTAGGTGGGGTTCGAGTCGCGGGGCCTCGAGGGATTTTTCTTAAAAATAACTTTTGTCAAGGCAATTCGGCGGAGACGGGGGATTTATAGAAAGGCGGTGTCACCTCCGTAATTAGTTTTTAACTAGTTGTGATAAGGGTACAGCTTTGCGCTTTCGCCCATAAGCTTTATGTGTTTTACTTGTATATAAAATCTATAATATAAGCTGTTAACTACCATATCAAGATTTCTTAAATTTATGTTACTTCAACAGACTATTTGTAGAGTGACCTCCAGGACTTTGAAATATTTAGATAAATCACGACATAATTGTAGAGATATGTTTTATTGTTACACTCTTATGTGGATAAAATTACATAACTCTAGGTAATAATGATATCTGTAGAGTAGAGTCCAAACTTTCTCGAGAAAGGTCAATTGTTCTTTTTATAATGTCAAAACAAGTTCCACCATTTGTGTCCGTGGGACGTCATATCGTACTGATATTCGTATGATTTATGTCCAGCGAAAAAACGAGAAAGCTGTACCGAGAAACTTCTTTTATTCTCGGAGAAAGTTACGTAAACAGGAGGCGCTTAGAAAAAAAGGCAATTTCCTAGCTCAGGTGTGTGAGACGTTCTTTATCTAAGTTTACATCCGAACCGCTTTTTATTTATGATGGCGTATTTTTTCAAAGTTTTAAACATTTTATTACCTTGTACCGTGAACTCCACTTTTGTTGCACAAGACCGACCGGGGCGGAACAATTGTGTACAATAGTTGTTTTATAAACTATTTTTAACGTTGCTACCTGTTTCATTGAAACTGCATAAATTAGTGCTAATTAATTCCAAACGGAACGGAGGCTGTGAACTAGTGTATACACAAATTGTGAACAGCGAAAGTAACTTTAATAAACGCTACATCTCCTTTTAATAGACACGGAAAATATAATTTGAAATACTCTTTATAGCCGCCATAATGTAACCAAGTGGGCCAAAAAATGGTTGTCACCGTCTGGCGTAGTACATTAACATAAGGGGTGTGAGGTAAGGAGGCTTTATCAGAAGGGCCTTTCCTGAGGGAGGGCCAAATAATGTGATATTGCTCGTTTGCGCTCAGGCCTATTTATCTATTAAAACGCTAGATTTATGTGCGAGTGTAAAAAAGTTTCGGCAGTTTTATGTTGTTCTACAAAGTTTTCATTCCATATTCAATATTGATGTGTTCGGTTTATTTTTATTCATTTTTATTAAAAGCCTGTATTATTTAACACAACTAGGGCGTGGCATTATTTTGAGAATGTGAAGCTTAATGAAATTTATTTATTACATATTGTAACTTAACTGTATACTATTTGTATGATATTTATTACATATTGTAACTTAACTGTTGACTATTTGTATGATATTTGATTATACGTGCCCTTGCGCTTTCGGTGCTCCTCTTTACATATGAACCGGGCCCTATAATGTTTGATTATATGTACCCTTGCGCTTTCGGTGCTCCTCTTTACATATGAACCGGGCCCTATAATGTTTGATTATATGTGCCCTTGCGCTTTCGGTGCTCCTCTTTACATATGAACCGGGCCCTATAATGTTTGATTTTTTATTAAAATAATTATGGATAGGAGATGGCGATTTATCATACAACGCAAATTATCCTTCTGAATAAGGACAATTATTGTTACTATTTGGGTTTTGAGTATTTTTCAATGTATCAGATTTGTGTTTACCTTACATAAATTATAACAAATATGTCATAGCAAAACCGTCAATACTGCATCTATCGATATTGTGTCAGATAAAAAAAATACTTGCTTGATAAATAAATAAATAAATTACTTAAATTACGACTTATATTTACTTGCTTAGTTGGAGAGGGATGTACATATACACTCGATTTCATTAAAATGATTGAAGTTTATAAATCTATTTAAGTCCATACCGTGGTCGTTAAGGAACTGAGTTGTTATAAAACGACCGTAAATAAATTAATAATATTTTTTTTTTTAACATTTGTCATACTTTTTTTTTAACGTTTGTCATACTTTTACTTCAACCTGCAGACATCTTGTTGCGTGTAGACGTGAAGCGTCACTCTAACAACAGTAAAAGGTAATTAGGACTTGGGCGTGGTTTATTGTCGAGTGAATATTGGCTCGGGGTGCCGTGGTATATAGTTGTCGGACACTGTGGTATTATCTACCATTGCCAATTTGTCATCGGATGAACAATGCCCGCGCTCGCACGCCGACTATCTTACTCAATTTGTCGAATAATTACAACCTCCCGGAAAAATTATACTGAAAATGTCCTCTTAATTGCCGGTTATTAAGGCTGCCGAGTATAATTTTGTTGGGTTATTTGAATTGTCCTTGTGATGTATAATGGTAATTATGTTGCATATTTAGTAGTTGTCATTAAAGATTTTGTAAACACATATTTATCTGGCATTGAATTGGCGCCGCTGCATGAAATAAAAAATATAAACGTTTTATTTACAGCATGCTATAAATTGGGATAAGTAAGCTTTACACATGCACTTTGCGTAACTTGTTAATAAAATTCCTTTTGATCAAAAGACATAGAATTTATGGGTATAATTTTAGTTTAATTTTATCACTAGATTATGATCACGTGATAATACTTTTTTGTATTTTTTTTAATATGCCATATTGTATAAATCGTGATGAATTCCTCGCGGGGACCGCGGGTAGGTGGGGTTCGAGTCGCGGGGCCTCGAGGGATTTTTCTTAAAAATATTTTTAAGAAATTTTAAAAATATTTTTATCATAAAAAATAATAATAAATGTCGAGTGAAAATTAATGGCACTATAGTTTGTACTAAATTTAACTTTCAACCATTAAATCTTAAAAAATAAATTCGAGAAGTAAACAAGACAATAAAATGCCTCCTGTTGTTTAAAAAAAAACGTAATAATTAATTATTGTGATTAGACACGATGACGTATAAATTCGCTTCTTTCTGAATTGGTAATTTAATAATTTTATTTCCACATATACTGAAACATACATTTGGTATGCGTTTCAGTATATGTGGAATACTGATAAGGCGGATTTAAGAAATAAGTAACATAAACGGGTTTTGGTGTATCAGTTGCCAACTCACACTATTAATAATAATTGTGATATTATTAAATTATAAGCTAACGAATAAGTTATATTTTTAACAAATGAAATTTATGACTCAATTTTGCTAATCAAACAAGACTTGTAACTAACCAATCTATTTATGAATTATACCTGTCAAATATTAATTCTGTTACTTTGGATCCATACAACTCCGGTGTATAAAATTAAAGTAGAATTCCATTATAAGGGTGTATTCTGACAGATGTAGCATTCGGTTATGTGTGAAGCTACTGTTCTCCGGCGGGTTAGGTAATAAATAATACGAGCTTGAGTTAAGACCACCTAGCGGGAACGGGAGATGTTTACGGCATTACAAGAGCAGTATTGTGCCCGCCTAACTTATATATTTTACTAAGCAAATTGCACAGTTTGCCGCCTCTAATAACCACTTAATGAAGGCGGGACTTTTCCATATTTAAACTTTAATCTTCGTCCCGGAAGCCGAGCCAGAATATGAAACGAGGAACCGCGTAAAAGTTATTACGAAGGTAACGAATAGACCAGACTTGGTATACAAAGACAGAACACTTTGGAATGGAATATCTCTGCCGTAGAAAAACTTACTTATGTGCAGATAATAAATACATTGAATTATTGTAGACAGTATTTAATGACTACATATCTAGCCTAATGAAGGTACTTTGATTTATTATATACTTCTGTGAAGTTTCCTGCATTCCAATTACAGTGAATTATAGTATTAGCCACTTTACCTTGTCAAGAGTAGCCTTTTTGCATAAAATAATTTACGTACCTGAAAATAAAAATTCTTCATTAGATATTTTAATAGTACAAAATATTTATCTTACATTATAATTCTAGTATAATTGTCATCAGTTATGTTCTATAAAATTCTATAGATTCTAGAGCGACGAACCTATAAATAAAATTTATACTTACATAAAGCGTATTATGAGTATGTACCTATTTACTTACTAAAATGTATTTTTATGTATACATTACTAGTTCAAATATAAAAAATCTACGGGAAAAAATAGGTTCTTATAATCAAAAGTTAGCTAAATAAAGTACAATCATTTTTTTTATCGGCAATGTAGAGAAAATAAATGAATATTACATTGAAAATCAAAAGAAATAAACTATTAATTTAAATTGAGTATAAAATCATAACCGTGTGCTGAAAATTATTATTTCAATAGGAAATCGTAAATTGAACCCGAGTCTGACAGTCAGATATGGCTGCGACAGACAAATTTAAGACCTTGACACCAGTCCAAGGTCACTGTAGACCATCGCTAAGAGCTGACGAGGACTCATACGTCTGCAATGATATTAGCATCGATACGGACCGTATAAAAACTATAACTAAGTGGATTGTCTTGTTTATTGCAAATGTTTTTTTTTTATAATAGAAGCACTGTCATACACGTACGGTTTTTTTAGGTTGAAACTAAACACTTAGGTTTTATTTTCGGCATATATTTAATCAATGCCGAATCAAAAGAACTATTAAGTAGATACATACATGATTTAGACCTCATTAATTGGCTGTAACAAGTAGGGAAACCTATTCAGTATTTTAATTTAATTTTATTTTAAGGTACAGATCTATTATTTTATTTTTTTAACATAAATTCAATGAAGAACGGCCTAAAAGGATGACTAAAATATTTCCTAATCCCATCGAATCGTATTTTTTACGACATTGAGTTAATAATTTACTAATTGGTGAACCATAAAATAAGAGGTGACGATATAAAATTTTATTACTCAATAAAAAGATCAGCCAAGTATATAATACAAGTGATATCTTAAGATTTAATTACATTTTAAGCGTTTGTATCGGTATCGCGCGTAAAATTTCAACTTTGGCTTCATCCACAATAAATCAAGGGGCGTTATGCGCCATGTTTGGAGATCGTGCGATCTCTATCGCTCTTGTGTTATTTGTAATATGGTCATTTCCGTCTATCGGGACCCGGGGTGGGGCGCATCTAGCCGTGACGTATTACCGAGATGCCAGTCGGTCAGCTCGGTCAGCTGTGTTTAGTGAAATATAATTTGACATAATTATATTCATTCAACATCATCATCTACTCACATCATCTTCGTCTCATTACTATCCTCCTCGTCATCACGTTCCGTGTGTTACGTTTGTTGCTAGCTGCTGAGATTAGTAAGTAGCTGTACTTGAGGTGTTCTTATACCACTGCACCATCCTCATCGTGGTCCAAATAGTCGTGATCATGGTTGGCTTGGTTCTGTTATATTAGGTATTTTTAATTCTTAAAAAAAAAAATTTTTTTTTTTTGATACTTTTGTCTACAAATATGTCTATAGTGTCACATCACTATATCAGTGATATGATATGATGTCTTGCTTAAATAATCACTATAGAAATCCCCAGGAGTAACATATAATTACTCATTATTACAGTAGGTTATTCGATGTATTATTAAACTAAACTTATATTATTAAATAATATGGGTGGTATGTTTATTGTTACATATAACACCGGCAGCGATTTTATCGGTAAAATCAAAAGGAAGTAGTAACGAAAGACCTGATGCGAATATCGATATCGACATACGCGCTAATTAGTTACGTGCCAAGCAACCATTATAATGGACGCCGAGTAGATCCAATGCAAATTGTAAGTTCGATTCAAGAATAGACAATGCGAGGACTACTTTATGGGACCACCCACTCTATTTTGATAAAATCATGCCTACATGACTAATAGAAAATAGGAAAATGTACATGCAAAGGGAAACAAAGTCTAGTAGCTAACATACAAATGACTTTTCATTATAAATGTCATTATATTTATCTGATGTAAACATTCAAAGTTAGACATATATCTTCTTTATTAAATATCAATACCTTAGAAATATATAATATAAGGTATACTCACTGGATATTAATGATTGTAACAAAAATATATAAATCGTTGTTGACAGTGTATTTTGCTTATCGATTGAATAACGAATGGCAATCCTATGGGTACCTACATGCTTAGAATATCAAAACACCAATTTATTGTAACATTTTCATGCGAATCAGCAAGAGCGACGTTTTATGAAGACTACTCACTACTACTTATGTAACTTAAGAAAATTGGTCATAATCATCTTCAAACCACTGGGTTGGTACAGAGCGTAGGCCTATTTATAATTAACAAACAAAAGCTTGCAATAGAGAGATAATACGTCATATTTACCTATCTCATATTATTTTACTGGCGAAATAAACGTAATATTATAACCTATAATAACTTACAGAGATTACAAATAAAATATAAAAGCCAATTTACGAATGTACCTATTATTTAGAAGTATTTCCTTATTTTTAAATGATCTGTAAATATTTGTAAAAAAATCACTCAATTTTTAAACTTCAAATCAATTTTTAATTTTAAAATACTAAATTTCCCGTCTTATAAATATAAATAATATTTTATGGGTTCTGATATAATATCATTATGTATTTTAAGCGAATACTGTTTATCATATTATGATAAAGATTATTTGCTTAAAATACATTTTGGTAGCCAGTAAATTTTCAGTACCTAAACTTCTATTGCAGATATAAATTTGTGCTCACAAATTTGGTGAGCGTTATAAATATCATGCTCTTGTTGGACATCTCATTGGTCGGCAATAAATATGGCGTTATCTCTCGATATCGACCCGGTACCGCACTGCCCCGCACCGCGACTTACCCCCACCTTAATGAATTACACAATGTTCATCTAAATACAGAAAAAAGCTTTTAAAGGCACATATCAAAAGTGCCCACAAAGCCTACTAAGACAGCGCCCACAGATTTATAGCACTCCCTTTGTTAAATCTCGTAATCTTCACGTGGACTCGCGATACAAATGGAGGTAAATGAAAATAAATGTAATTCCTCATTCTGATGTTCACCTATTTACATTATGGCGCGGCGTAAATCTGACTCGGTTTAAGTGTAATATATTTTAGAGAGCCCGGCTAAATCACTTTTAGAGCAGATAACACATTGTTTGGGGATCGTAGGATACAGAAAAAAATTATTGTCGGTCAAAACTTTTATTTCTTAGCTTCTGGGTGGTATCGTACGCTCATTGGGTATTCAATCTGTATTTAAGCTATATTCGAAAGAACCATGTTCTCTCTACTCTTCTAGTGCTCTTTTTGTAGAAGCGGGGAAACGCCTTTACGCACCTTCACTGGCCCCGGGTGGGGTCCAGTGATGTGTGGGGCTTGCGGCATATGATAGTGTCGAATACCCACAAAAATCAGCACGAGTGCCATCAGTGCCATTTTTGGTGCGGTGCCCCGGAACAACAAATCATCAGGGCACCTCGATGGCTAATAAGTCTCAAAGGGATCGCCTCCTCCACAGAAGGGTTGCCCCGCACTAGAGGACAACCCCACCACTTTTGGGACAGTGCAATGGGGCGAGGTTCCCATCCTCGCCCCTTAACCCGTGCGCAAAAGCACCTCTTTCCGTTACTCTTTTGTCCCCTTATCTTATAAGAGCGGTTCTTCCTCCTGCACTTTAGTCCCCTCTTTTTGTAAGAGTGGTACATAGAGCCGCCACCTCCTCGGTTCAATTGGCTTTGCCCGAGATGTCTCGGATCACCTCAGGCTACTACAGCTTCACCGCCACGACAAGGCTTGAACCATGATGGGGACTCTTCTAGTACCTACGTTGATGAACTCTATCTCTAAATAAAGTTACAGGGATTTGGTATATAAATATGTAAACATATTCATACATCACGTTTGAAATATGTTTTGATTCGTCAAATTGTCTGTGTTAAGTGAATGAGACCTGAATATGAAGTGGAAACAAAGTATTGTTCAAACGTATGGTATGTGATGTGTGTAGTTCTCTGCGTTATTTAATTATATTACAGTAAAAAATGTTTTAATTTTTATTAAAAAAAATATTTAAAAAATGATTAGGTACTGAGTCAAGTTTTGATAGGTCTTACGTTTTTTTATTGCTAAAAAATAATGAAGAAATATATGTTAAAAAAATTTATAAGTATCCTTTTGTAGATACGTATGATTTTCTTTCTTATTTATAACTATCTGCCTTTTTAAAATGTTTATAAGGATTGATGTCTTAAGGTTACAGGAATGTTACTCACTACAATAAAACTACTTTTATAGATTTTATCGCGGTTTATTTAATTAT
>JAFELO010001055.1:214170-231561 GCA_017140195.1 Eumaeus atala | reverse complement strand
TTTTTCACTATCTTTGTCCTTTTTACTAGGAACTCAAAAAGGAGATTAAAAATTCACTATTTTTTATGCACAGGTAGGTAGGTAAATTAATTTAAATGAATAACTTACTTAATCATTTATAAATAAATGTCTACCACCATTGCATTAATTTAAGAATAACAAGATACTTAATCACCAGAATGTACAGAGCTGAATGTTATAAAATGAATGCTTGACTTCTGAAATATAAAAGTGCTTCTTTACTATCTACATATAATTTTAAATAGGTACGGCATTATATATATGTACTTTAGCTCAAACATATTCTAGATAGACAACATCGAATGAGAAAGAAAAATATTATTGCGTTTTAGTTTAACACTTAAAAAAGTGCTTTGAAAAAATATGAGTTTTATTTATCGACAACATCCAGTAGGTAATAATTAGCGCTTCACTAGGCATCGCTCTCGGGGGCGAGCCTACAAATCATGGCGATACCATCTTCTACAAATTTGAATCGGATCTTATTTATGATTTAGCTTTTTTGGCTTTTTCACGGTAATATTTTACGGAAAACAAACATAATTCTCTGATAAACATTTTTGTCTGTTCACGTACAACTAATTTTAGTGCTATTAATTTTACCAAGCAAAGTATACGTTAATCAAATTGAATAATAAAAAAGTCTGTTTATAGAATTGACGACAACGGTGAATCCAACAAGTTCATACACGAAATTGTAAAGAGCTCTTCATTATCCAAAACAGTATAATGATCATAATAAAAGTATGTACAATAGCCTGTACTTGGTTGAACAGCAATCGCATAAACAAACCTCAACAATAAAGCCAAATAAACGCTCGAGCACGCCATCCAATCGCACCTTGAATCGCACATAAAAGTCCATGAACACCGGTTGAATTGAATACTATACCGCTCAACAGAAGCACCGAATATTGCATTTCCACCGTTCTCGGTCGGGTTATACCCCAGTACGGGACCCGGCTCGTGCTCATAAAAATGTTTACGAGCTGCTGAAGAGCCCTCTTCTATAAACGTGCTATAAAAGTTCAGTTATCCGCCGCTAGATGGCGAATATACTAGCCGTTTGCAATCACAGCAGCGATTTTACTGCCATCTATGGAGCGTTTTAGTGCTTTAGGGTGCCGACTGAGAGGGAAGAATGCAGTCGTCTCCCTTTGTACTTTTCGTCCGACTCAAGTTTGCTCTACCTTTACAATAAGAGTAAGATTTATGTATGAGAAAAACGAATACATTGAAAAGTAGGGCATAGAGAGATTATTAGTTATCGAATTGATTTTGGTATCAGTTTGTAGATATTTAAGTCTACTTAAGAAATAATCATATGTAGGCTTACCTTTGTATGCGTTGTATAGTGTTCATTCAATCTTATTAGGTAAATAGATACAATAAGTGCGCTAGCTTCCTTTTCACTTTTCAATTCACACACAAAATCTCATCTAAACGAAATTACTACGAATTATCTATAGTAACCGATGAAGCTGCACTGGACACTTCCTTCAGCACAGAGCAGTCAAAAATCACTATCACATCAAAGCCTACAATCAATTACAGATATAGCCACGTCTTGTTTCTTTATAGTGTACATTCAATAGAATTACAGTAAATGTCTAATCATGTAGCGATATAACGATAGATGCTAGTAAGATAAAATTTCATACTGGATTATACTTTCACATTAATTACATATTACTATATTCCATGTAGATTACAGACGAGTAAAGGCATCTATTTTTATTTCTATGAATGTAGTTATTTCGATGACATTACACTTATATTGTAACTAGTTCAGCCTCGGGGTCACAAAATATATCTAAAGTATTTTTTTCCGGTTTTATTTTTTATGATCTGTGTAAAATTGTATCTTAATCCACTCAGCAGTTTTTGTGAGAAATAATAGCAAGAACTAACTTCCGCTGATTTGTTTTGACTTTCTATGACTCCATTAAGATATTATATTAATTGAAAATGGCCTCATTCAACGTATGCGAAGACTGCTATTCCCTATCACTCGCAATTATCAAAGAAAGGAAGGTTGATACTATTCGATGATGTTTGTTCAAACAATATCATTATGGATGAATCGACTTGATTTTATCAATAAACAGTTCGTATATCCAAAAATTAAAGGAATGACATAGTTTGAAATATAGCTATAATTTCAAATATGTTCTACAAAATCGTGCAGTTTTTTTTCCATTAAAAAAATAATATATCTACCTATATAAAAATATAATTTGGTAATGTTCACAAAATAAATCTCAATAAAACTGATCTCATCTTAAATTACATCTTATGTCTGTGGATGTAGCGTCAGCAAAATATTAAATTTACATTAAAATATATCAAGGAAAATTTAAGCTAACGCAGTGTTATGATGACTTAACGCACCGAGGCCGGCACAGCCGGAAGGGTGTCTCTTATTCATGTACGGGCGTGAAGTGATGGCTACGGACTACCCTAGATGGCCGTCTTTTACGTCGGTTTGGTTAGGATTATGAGCTAAATCTTCATTGGCCGGATTGTCTCGGCAGGAAAATTTGAGTGAAACTGAGAATTAAATATCCACGATTGATATAAGAAGTAATAATAATAACATAAGAGTATTTTATAGAGGAACGAATCTATTAATCAGTATGATTACTAAATATGAGGTGTGGTGTCCCACATAGCGGAAGACCTACATTCAATTAGACTCGATTTAACAGCTGGACATCTGTAACAGATATGCAAATTGGAACATTAAATACTTAGACATGGGGAACAGGCATGGAATACGACGCCCATTATTGTTTCAGTTTTAGTCATATTGATATCACAATATTAATAAAAAAATAAGTAAGAAATATTTTGATTTGGCTACTTACCTGCAACTAGACAGGCAAATAAAGAAATTATTTTAATTATTTTGCATTATTTATTTTAATAATTAAATTTGTATAATATATACCAATATATATTCCGTCCTCTCACCTAATCCTTTTCGTTAATATTTTATTGTGTTTCATTAAAAAACGGAGACAAGTCGCCATTTTTTAAATTTCAGATATAAACTTTTTTTTTTTAATATTTTTACATACATTTAATCATTGATCATCATCATAATCAGCCCTTATCGGTCCACTGCTGGACGTGGGCCTCTCTCAATGAACGCCAAGACGGCCGATCTCCTGCTACTCGCATCCATCCCGGACCGGATACTGCACGGAAATCAGTTTCCCACCTGAAGAACGGTCGAGCAACACTACGTTTTCCTAAACGCGGCCTCCACTCCAGAACCTTACTGGCCCATCTGTCATCTGATCTTGTGGGTGCGTGACAAGCCCACTGCCCCTTCAGTGAGCTTATTCATCACGTGATATCGGAAATAAAGTTTCCGATATCACGCGTCTTCTCTGCATTATGATTTCGTTGCGACTTCTATCGGACACAGAAACATCCAACATGTTGGGGCTACTGCCCGTTGAGCCACTGCGAATTTGCGGCCCAGTCCCAAATTAAGAGGCCATGCTTCGGCCCCGTAGGTCGACATGAGGAGAACGCATTGGACTTTTGTCCTCGAGCTCTGCGGTACACGCGACGTGAGATTGTGATGAAGACGAAGAAACCAACCCAATTGAATGCGTCTATCCGCTATCGAAGAAGAATCTCAAAGTTATGTCTACCTAATTGTAATAGTTCCCAAGGTACACGTACTCGTATACGACTTTTACCGGCCAAGCGATAATGTGTTCGTTGAACATGACCTTTGTCTTGTCCAAGTTCACCCTAAGGCCAATACGTTGGGAGAATTCATTTAGGCCGTGCAACATTTCCTGCAAGCTTTCCAATGATTCCGATGATTCGGTCAATACAACGATACCATCGGTGCGACGAAGATGTCGCACCGATGGTATCGTTGTTCTAATTCGACTCGCCGTTAATATTTATGCCGCATTCTGCCCAGTTTAAAGTTTTAAAGACGTTTCCTAAAGCATTAGTGAACAGTTTTGGAGAAATATCATCCCCCTGTTGCACTCCTCAATGCAATTGGATTGGCCTTGTTTCACCTCCCGGAATCAGAACGGACATAAAAGCAGCATCACATAATGCTATAAAAATATTTTTTAGCTCTCGTAAGACAGGTTCACCCTAATAATCTCGACTGTAATTCCGTCCTTTCCCGGAACCTTTCCTCCTTTAGGCTGCGCAAGAGCCGGACTAATCCTACTCAAGCTGAAGTTCGACAGATTGCCCGAGAAGTGTGTTGTCAGGCTCGCACGCGGACCATTGTTCAGGGTATCGGTATGAGGAGCGTGCGAAGTATACAACTTTCTATAGAAGCTTTCGATCTCAGATATGATCCTAGGCTAAGAAGAAACGGTAACCCCAGTATCTGTCCTAACCTTCGTCACATGACTTCTTCCAAGCTTCTCCACAGAAACCTCCGACCTCTATTCTGCTCAGTCGCTCCGGCAACCCGTTGCGTATTTGAGCTTTACATTTAAAAGACATTTAAAATATATTTTATTTATTTTTTTGCAAACCTTACTTTTATAAACTGGTTTGTTGGTAGTTGGTACACTATATTAACATCCACCAACGCCAAGCGCATTGTTTTCTTAGTTCGTCAGAATATTTAAGATTCTTGCATCTAATTAGGTGCTTTGAATCATAAGGGTATCTATGTTAATATGGAAAGGTTAATATGCCGTCGGATAAACGATACTCGATATAAGATTGACAGAGATGGCCAAGTACGTAGCAACAACTAGTTAGTTGAACTCTCGTTATCTAAAACCTTCATACACTTAAGTAGATGAGTAGATAAGGCTTGGGTATATTGATCTTATCAATTTAGTATAATCGCAATGATGTATAAATAGAACACAAGGAAACATGAAATATTTATTAGTCTATAGCCTTTCGCTAATTGCTAGCAATACCTTATAATGTCATAATGACATCTAAAAAAATCATTTTCTTTTTACTTCATTATACACTTTTTTTCTCATGTATACATGGATGGCTGTCTTGGTTGTGGTAATTGAAGGCTGGATGATGATAAATAAAAAAACAAAGCAAATAAATGATATCTCGTTGTGTTTATATGAAACGATATAGCAGTTTCCTAGATTCCGGCTCTATAGATGTTTGATTGGAAGGAATAAAATAAATAAAACATAACCGATGGAGAGCTTTATAAAAGTTTTTGCCAAAAACACATTGCGTTGTGAACTTTTAATTGATGTTGTTCGTTTGGCAGCTGCTTCACGGTGCGAGTATTTAAATTCGCTTTCTATATTTCGTATGAGGCAATAATGTCAACAGTGGTAATAAATCGGTCTGAAAATTAAAAACGTGTCGTGTAAATAGCGATCACGTCGTATTTATTGTGCCTCGTATAACCTTTCTAGTTAATTGCAAGCAAATTATACCAAGTAGGCTCGACGTGCGAACCTTATGCGGTGGGGTAAATGGCAGGTTCGACGAAGCATACGTAGCCTTTTGCATTTCCGGTTGTAAATCTTCGAATATCAAATTGTCTCGCAGACTTACTATCTCCCTGCGCTGCTAGGGTTTCCTCATTACTATCACTTATATATTAGATTTGAAATCTCGTGGTAGGCGTGTTCAGTCGCAGACAGGTTTATATCCCGGGACGGACTAAACGAAAGTGTTATTAGAATGTTTCAATTCCCAACAACAGCTCGGACTCTAGAAGTTGGCGGCGTTAAACCCTAGTGCATCGGAGAGCGCGTTAAGCCGTCGGTCCTGCTCCTGATTTCTCTCCTGCCGTATCGGATTTCTGTCTCATCTAAATAGGAGAAAGAAGGAATAGAGAGTGCACTCGTGTATGCCCAAACATTTGCGCAGTATATCATGTCCTGGGCAGATGGCTCCTCTCAATAGAGATGGCCACCACAGCCGGAATATTACTGGGACGATATCATTACTGCGAGGTGCGAAGAAATTGTAATGTGCTACTTTTGTCATTAAAAATGTACATAATTCACCAATCACTGTTAAATTTTAAAATTCTACAGCTTTCATTTGTGTATACCATAATCTACACCACTTTCCCAATTCCAACTCCGTCCCACTTTTTGAAAACGCCAATATTACGCACGTATCATGCACCCCCCATACAGTAAAGATGTGATCAATCCATATATTGAAAAACTCCTTTAATACATATTTTTTAATAATATTTTGAAATAAATATATAATATGACGTATCAAAGATCGGAGAGCGGACGGACGGGTGAAGGGGCATATTTTGCAAAATTACCCCGATTGTTATCTGTTACAGATGTAAAAGCTCACAGGCAACCGCCTGTCCACTTATAAATTACAACTTTAACTGTAATTATATAGCCTTTTTAATTTAATTTAATATAATGCATAGTTTATAGCCTATCGTTACTGCATGGAACAATAATATAACATCCGTTATGACATGTGCATGCTCGGCTTGCTGAACTTCTTTTAAATTTTTTTAATTACTGATAAACACAATAATTGCAAATACCTTGCACTTATTATAATCATTGGAATATTACTGATGTTGTGTTTGTGATCATGTGTTTTTTTCCACAAAAAAAAAATTGTAATCACGTGTAATGATACAAAATACTACTTGTTTGTTTCATACCATGATAGTTATTCAATTTTAAAATTATTTGGAAATTTTATGTACGTACATACGTGGTGGAGAATACCACCCATAAGCGTAGCTAAAGGTAAAGGTTACTTCTTTTTTTTATAAAACAGGGGGGCAAACGAGAAATCCACATAATGACTGTGCCGATGCGTTGACCTTGCCCACCCTATGGGCCACCGGCTACTCACAAACCGCACGAAACGAGACACTGAAGATGTGACTTTGTGGCGGTATTCTGTGAGCGAGAGTTACTGCCCGATCGTGCCAGCCCAATTCTGTTGCATAGGAAGATGCAGTGTCATGCACCATGTATGGCACTACCTCATCTCTTCCCATAAAATATATTTACTCTCAATTTTATACTTACTGGAACAAACATTTCTCGCGAATAAAAGATTTTCATATCTACACAAAGAAATACATTTTATGTACACAAAGAAGTACATTTTATGTATTTCTTTGTGTTGATATGAAATCGCAGCAATGATAAATTGTGTAATAAACAAAACACGTCTAAACATCTTTATGCACAATATTCTGTTAGTAATTGATGTAGAAGAGCACATTGTAGATATTTAGATAGATGTTAAACAGTTTAATAAGCATTGAGGTACTGTAAATACAGGCTGAATTAAAAAGTATGCGCGTCTTTCTTTTTTTTCCAGGGCTGTACATGTCAAAGGATCAAGTATCGAGGCGGTGGGTCTGATGGCTGCGGCGATGACCACACCACGCGGCGCGGCGGTGACTGGCATCTCATTTTATGCGTGTCCAATAATTAATTTATTGAAAATTAATGGTGTGAACAATCTATAATATATTGGTAAAATGTGTGTGATGGT
This sequence comes from Eumaeus atala, assembly GCA_017140195.1. Taxonomy (NCBI): domain Eukaryota; kingdom Metazoa; phylum Arthropoda; class Insecta; order Lepidoptera; family Lycaenidae; genus Eumaeus; species Eumaeus atala. The sequence goes on along the minus strand of JAFELO010001055.1, from coordinate 224,055 downwards.
TTCTACATCTAAAGATGTATTAAACACGATTACATCCTGAATATTGCTATATCTTTTGCATCTAACGAGAGAAAGGCAACTTTAATTAATTCACGAGTATACTTTACCAGTCTTTTAATCGTTTCGTGAGCAATAAGAATTAAAAAAGCATAAAGCATGAAATAGCAAATGTATGAATATTTTAATATTTAACATTTTTACTAAAGAAACAATGTCAATTGAACAAGTGATAAATAAACCTGTGGCTTTTATGTTTCTCTAGTTTTATTATTATAAGTAGGGGAGATACCTCCTGCTTCGCTGATTTGGTTTTTATGTCTACAATTGCCTAAAATACACAGAAATATTAGCGATAAGCTTAGAAACTTCAGTTCCTATATTTCTATATTTGAAAATTTCAATTTCGTCTTTGTTTAGCTTTGTAATGAGCATATAGAACGTCCTGAGTTAGAGTTAAAAATGAATAATATCACTACCAATTCTAGTATTTAGTTCTTGCATCTTTTTATTTTTATTACAGTTTTAAAGATATCGAATATATAGTACTATAATTGCGCCAAATATGATCATTTAATTTGCATTAAAGCCACGGTAAAAATGCCAAAATCGTGAATTTATTGGGCATCAATTCATCACCACCATCATTATTATCAGCCCCTGTCGGTCCAATTAACACCAAGACGGCCGATCTCCCGCTACTTGCATCCATCCCGGACCAGCTACTGCACGGAGATCAACTTCCCACCTGGTGAACCGTCAACCTATACTTCGTTTTACTAAACGCGGCCTCCACCCCAGAACCTTAGCGGCCCCTCTGCCATCTGATCTCCTGAGTGCGCGATCAGCCCATTGCCACTTCAGCGAGCATATTCTTCGCGTGATATCAGAAAATTTAGTTTTCTGACTTATGGTACGAATTCTGTCGGACAGAGAAACACACAACATATCACGTTAAATAGCCCGCTGAGCCGCAGTTAGTGAATATTAATTACCATTTAATATATATGAATAGTATTTAACACTTTATAAAGGTAGCAAGGATATCCGCTGAATTATCAAGAACGGTAAAGGATAGCAAACGTTTACAGAATTAGCAAATGTTGATGATGATTTAGTGCATTATTAATGTCTAGAAAATGTTCACAAAGCGCAACTAGTGTAAACCAAATTAAGCGTTTTTATTTCAATCAACACGCGCTATAGATTTGTGCGAACATTTCTATTCATTGTATTAAACAATGGTTTGAGTCCCAAATGTCGTTTCATCATCATCGTCATGCCTAGCAGCCCTTACGGTCCTGTTTCAACGAACGCAAAGACGACCGATCTCCTGCTACTCGCTTTCATCCCGGACCAGATACTGCGCGGAGATCGTCTTCCCACCTGGTGAACCAAATGTCGCTTACGGTAGCATTATTAACTATTTCCATAGTATAATTGTTTCCACCATTTCTCATCCGCTTGTTTCTCGTTATTTCAATTGCATACAGTTTTTTATAATGATCAGAAAATTAGCATTTTCAATACGTACCACAGGATGTTCAAGCGTGTCTAAATCATGAATGTACTAAGAAACGATACTGTAAGTCCAAAATAAACCAATTGGCAACACCTTAAAGTCTATACTACAATAAATAATATCTGATTTATGAAAATTTATCATATTCTTGAGGCTTAATTTTGAAATGATCATAGCCTTGTTTCCAAAAGGTTGTAAACGGTTAGTCAATGTCAAAAGAAGTAAAACTTTGCTGTTCCCGTAATACGTCGAAATATCGAATGGTCGGGGTCGTTTAGAAGACGTTTTTCGTCTTACAGCTGGAAGTGTGTCTGCGTATTGTTTTGATAAGCTGTAGAACGGGTTTGCACGATTTATGACTGGTATGATTTAATGCGAATAAACTAGTCGCCTTGCTTCGGGTGTATTGATAAATACTCGCCTTTTACAATTCGAATAGAGTATACTTGCAGTTTTTCTATTGTTATCAATATTAGCATAAAATGACAAGTTAATTTGCATGTCCAAAATATTTATCAACTTTTGTTTCTCCTTAAGCCGTAGGATAATGCTGTTAAGCCATAGGAAAAACCAAAACAAATTTAGTGGTCGTTTCGTTGTGGGTATCTTGGGATTGGAAGTGTCGCTGATCAGTGAAAGCGATTAGGAACGGACCATGATGATGATGGAGAACTCGTATATTATGGTAATGAGCCTGGGACCACACAGGCGCGAGCGCAAAGTAAACGATAAAATATTGAGAAAGAAAATGAACTTTGTTAATCATGCACATAGGCGTTATGAATTTAATTTCCCCAGAAATTATACATCGATATAGATGTAATCGATTTCGTTAAAGACTCCGCTCTTAAAAATGTGAATATAGGACGAATTATTGCGAAGGTATTATTAGAGATATCTTACAGGTTAAGCTTTATGATAAGTAGGTTCGATGGGTAGGTTTTGTTGTTTCCCGCACTAACGCAACACAAAAACGTGGATAACAGCTATGGATGCTGTTCATTAATGCTCAAATAAGTCTGTAGTATATTTTTTTTAATAAAATAGAAAATCTCAATTTTCATTCAATTCCTGCATAACTAACGTAGTGAATAATAACGAAGGTGATGTTGAGTTTGATGACTACCATGCAACGTGATAACTACACCATAACATTATGATATAATGCTATTTAACTAATGACGTATTAGGAATTATGCTATTTCATAAGTTAATATTTATACGATGCACTTTTTTTATTCAAAATTATAATTCAAAGGCTTGTATCCGTTTGACGCATCACATAGTAATTTATTCGAGCGTATTATTAATTTTAATAGCGAATACTGAACAGTACGAGCTTGTTTTACTGGATGGACAGCCCTAGCGCTTGAGGGCCAATCAAACTGTGTATTCCGGCGCCTGTACATGACCGCCCGCTGAGTTCTACAGTGCAGATATAATAAGCGATCTTAGATATTTGCAATCGTAATACAATTTTGAATTATCTGCCAGTAGCGCCGAAAATAAATCGATTTCGACTCGTGTCGTTGCGATCGCGAGTCGATCACGATATGGCTGAAATTCTATTATCAAAAACAAGCAGAATTGCTTTAACGTCGAATCTATTGCAAAGTATAGTGGCTTGATCCGCAGCTAACAGATATTGTAAGTAAATCGTTCTGTATTGGCAGCCAGCGATAAATCACGCGCAGTTAGTGTAGATTTGCGTGTCACAACTGTTCGATTTATTGCTAAGGCAAGGTCGGAATAAGAACGAACGCCGTATGATTTTTACGTACGTAAAGTATAAGTGTTCAAGTAATCAAGTAACGGTGTATATTTTTATCTAATTTTATATACAGTTTTTAAGTAAAGACTGTGTTTTAAAGTTTACTTAGGCAGCGAAGTACCTAAGCATAATATACCACTGTTGATCTAATTTAACTACTCTTGCCGCAAATACAGATTTATGAAAACAGAATTATTTACATACAAGCTTCAACCAGACCTACTTACCAACATGTATCTGCCTAACACCTTATAAACATTAAATATGTATTAGAAAAAGTAAAGATATTGAGATTATATTAGTAATGATATATATATATATATATATATATATATATATATATATATACATGCGACGTTGTTCTGTCATAAATTGAATTTGTTATCATTGTCACGTGTATGATTGGAACAAAGTAAAAGGAGGGTTTTTATCACTAATATGTTATAAAGCCGTTTCGGAGGATTAGGGTAACTACTCGTTACATTGTGACACGAGAATTTTATATATAAGATAATTTTGTTCCTGCCTAAAAGAATTTATGGCACAATGAATATACTTAGGAACGAAATTGTATGAACAATGTTTAGATAAACCACCTGAAATCCACCAAGTTTTTATTGATCGAATACAGAGTTAATGTATATTGATTGGTTGATATATTATATTCTATAGGTACTTACGTAGCAGGATATCGGGACTCTCGGAGTTCACCGATAGAGACTTGTCTTGTGCAGTCTGCAGCGCATTCCATGCGCAATAGGGGAGCAAACGAGCAATCATAGCCTATTTTACGACTACCGACACCCATGAACATCCACATAATTACTATGCCAACGCGTTGCCCTCCTCCTCCCCTCCAATGGGCCACCGCACATAAACCGCATGAAACACGACGTTAAGATGTCACTTTACGGCGGTATTATGTGAGCGAGACGCACCTCCCCCGTCGTGCCGGCCCAATTCCATTGCATGGGAGGATGTAGTGTCATGCACTATGCATGGCACTACCTCCTACTATGCGACATGGCACTGCCTCCTACTATGCGACATGGCACTGCCTCTTCCTAGAATATATGTCGTTTAATATGTCTAATATTGATTTTTAGTCATTTTTCTATTGCTGAGATGCATTCGAAGTCATTCGAAGCAATGGGAATCGATCTTGGGTGTAAAATAAATATGTATATGCCCTGCAATTTTACCCGCGTCAATCATTCCCAAGGGACAACCATTCATTTTTTCGGAATAAAAAGTAGTGATGTCACCAATTTTCAGCGTGAAAGAGTAACAAACACATTCATGCTTACATATGTATATTAGTAGGGCTATTACATAAACCCTACATAAGTACATTAGTAGGACTATTACATAAACCCTACATATGTACATTAGTAGGACTATTACATAAGCCCTACATATGTACATTAGTAGGACTATTACATAAACCCTACATCTATATACATGTAACATAGCTGAGGAGGACCGATAGTACACAGTTAGTAAATGTTTGAAGAAAGTTTGCTGGGGATATTTAGAATCAATAACAGAATATATTTCAATAGTTTTTTTTTTCTAGAAGATTGAATGTTTATCTATTTATTTGACCGGATTTTGACGCGGACATTGCAGTAACATTAAAGTTTTCTAGCAAGAAATACTGCCATGCTGCATTGCAGCGGAATAGGGTCTGCACGACCGGGAACCTCTCGCTCACATAGTACCGTCGTAAAGTATCATCTTCAATATCGCGTTTCGTGCGGTTTCTGAGTAGCCGGTGGCCCATTGGAAGGGGGGGGGAGTAGGGCAAAGCGTCGACATAGTAATCATATGGAAGTTCATATTCATCATATTCATTCATCATGCGCGGCGGTACTCGTAGAAATGCTCCGAATTCTCGTTTGCCCCCTAACCCATAAAAAAAATTGTTGAGAAAATACCCGGGTGCGCTGCAGACTTTGTCGCTGTAGACTTGAATGATTCCCTAGGGATAAAATTTGCGCGAGTGACTCTGCGTGACTCAGCTAGTATAAAAATAAATGTAGGTAATTAAGGGTAATATTGTAATAACTCACACGACCAACCCTTTGAGCAGACATTCTCTATATAGAAAACGTATTGAGCGTAGCAGAACTCACGTGCTCTTCCAGCCTAATGCCAGCCAGCACGCTATCATTTTATAAAAACCGGCTAAGTGGCTATCTGGATTGCGCTTTGTAGGGTTCCGTGGTTTTAAGTATAATGATCGTAAGTTATTTATGAAATGGAAACGCCCGACTACGTCCGAAAGCTCCTGGTCAGCCTCTTATTATACTACATAACAGGTAAAATAAAAATATTCGCTCCTCACAAGTAAACTTTGTTACCGCAATGGTGGGTAATATTTTAGTGTATAAGAATTGATAGAAGGAGGATAGGAAAACTGCAAGTTGTATTAGTTAAATATTCTATGTTTATTCAACAAGGTACCAATCTTCTTATATATAAAATAACTCACCAAAAGCTGCATGTCTGTACGTGACCGATTTTCTCAAAATGCGAGCGAACGGTTGTTCATTCTGTGATCAAAATTGAATAGATTTGCTCTCGGTTTTGTGTTAATTCACGGGAGAAGCAGGGGTGGATCGCTAGTTAGATATGAAATTACTACTATTCCGTTTGCGATTCTCAATTCATAAATCCCTTTCAATTATAATTTAATGTATACCTGATGGTATATGAACGAAACGAGACAATAACCCAGGAAATAATAACGTATGGACTATGTGTATGAATGGATCTAATTTTGTATACTTTATTGTAAACAAAGGCAGAAGTAATTACGGGTTGCATTGACATGTCGATGTAATATTTATGATAGAATTAAGGCGCAAGTGTAATCACATTAGAGCAATTAGTAACTGCATACTATAGAATGGTAGTAAAAAATATAATCACAAACTGCGTTATACGAATTGACAAAGCAGCGATTTGTTTGTCGATTGACTATATACTATAGTCTGACAAAAGATCTATTTGTTTTACAAAATGATGTATTTTTTTTGTATAATAAGTGCCTCTGCGACTTTTTAGATACACCTTACAATTCGTTATTCAATTATACTTAGGCACTTGATTTAAGGAGATGAACCTACTTTTTTAGCTTTCTTTTCTTAGCGAAGCAATTTTTTTAATAAACAAGCGCACTTGAATGCAACTGACAATTTGTGGGTAAGTAAGTAGCTAAACCGTAACAGTCCAAAAATATCATCTGAAGTGGTCAGTACATTCTTCTCATAACTAAACATTAAATCTTTAAATATCACTTGAAAAAATTGGTATTGCAGCCCAAAAGTAACGATAATGTGAACCCCGCCACACACTATGGGAGTTTCGCACGCAAACTCCTTATAAAGACATAAATATTGAACAATATTAACGTACGTAATTTTGATAATAGGTCATTGATATGATTTCTTACCTACCGCGCTTTACTTGTGTCAAATGGAATAAATTAGGAGGAGGTAGTGCTATGCACGGTGCAGGACACCCTCCTGGACAACGGAATTGGGCCGGCAGGTCCGGGGAAGTAGTGTCCCATTGGGGGTGGGAGGTGATAGGAGGGCAACACATCTGCGTAACACACATGCGAATATCCATGGGCGTCAGTAGTCATCAAAAGGCTCCGGTTGCTTTCATTTTTTATAGAATAGGGGTAAACGAGCTATCGGAGCCTTTTTTAAGACTACCGTCGCCCATGAATCTCCACATAACTATTATGCCGATGCGTTGTCCTCCTTCCCCCCCCCTCCAATGGGCCACCGGCTACTCACAAACCGCACGAAACGCGACACTCAAGATGTGACTTTACGGCGGTATTATGTGAGCGAGAGGTACCTCCCCGTTCGTGCCGGTCCAATCCCGTCGCATAGGAAGATGTCATGTAATGCACCATGTCGTGTTATGTGTGTCGGTAGTCATTGATGAGTTATTAACCCTTGCTTTTACCATCGATTTTATTTATATTCATGATATATGAACTACTTTTAATACCTAGTTATTTCTATAGTTATCAGTGTAATAATTGTCATTATCATAAGTCATATAAACCCATGTCTGGTTTGTTTCTTAATGAAATTTTACAGAATGAGCATGGAATAAATACCAAACAGAAAATATTTGTGTTTTTATTACCAGGGGTGCGGTCGTTAATAAGTTATTAGCACCTCATTATGTTATCAACAAAATTTGAAGGTCGCGTGTAAATAAAACCAGGAAAATATAAATTCTTTATTCAAAAATGCATAAATTTTTCAAACTTAACAATATAAACATTGCACAATTCCTCTCTGTACACATATAACATGAAAACCACAGTATAATGTAATTATATTTTAAATTTACACTTACGTTTTACAATACTACAAAATGACTATAAATCCATTTTCACCAATTTTTTTTTTATAAACTTTAAATATTTAACAATAAAACAGATTCTGTTCAAGAAGTCTGCGTTTATTATTTTTGAGAGACTTTTTGTATATTTACTACTTTAGATTTTATCAATTTCGTTTGTTTTATATTAGTAGATTATAATATTGATCAAGTTGAAAGATATATGAATAGCAAATTGTGGGTACATTACAATAAAACTACTTTCGTGAATTTTATCAGATCTCACTCGGTCTACTCGTGACCGTAATTGTTGTAAAGCTTCCGAGACGCTGGGCTAGAGAAATAATTAAATAAACTTCGAAATGTCCATGATATCTGTAAAAGTTGTTTTGTAGTATCATTCGGGTGAACTTGCACCCACATTACGCAAATCAAAAAGAAATAGATACATGCTTTCATTATACACAAAACGAGCACGACACAAAATTATTGTTTTGTTTCACCCTGCATCAAGCTAAATTTTGGTAATTTTTATGTTACCAACATACGTACCTAATTAATTTTGATTAACAAGTGCGTCAAGTTACAGTATTAGTGGTAATGTTTAATTACAGACGTGCTCGTAAAAAGTATACAATTTGGTTTACGACGTTGACATTAAGTCATAAAATTGAAATTATATTGCTAATAATGGAGCATAATGAGGAAACGGTAACGCAATTAAAATTTCAACAGCAAAAAAGTTGTATTCATTCACTTTTGAATATTCCGACTCGTTAGGCAAGGAGCTAGCTTAATTAGTAATTTATTTTACAACATGCAATTATGATTTTTATTACAAATGGACTTAAGATCGTTATCATATCACATCACTTCGGATTAGAATCAAAGAAACAATTGTGAATCGTACAGCAATAACATTTTTTGGATGTCTAAAAATTAAAAATAGTTACTAGGACATCTACTTAAGACTAGATTTCTTATCCAAGAGTAATGAAAAATTCCATAATCAAACAATAAAATTTAAATAATGTAACATTTATACAGGTACATACTTTTTGCTTATAGTGTATTTATTCCTTAGTTTGCAGAAGAAAAATTTATAAACAAGTTTAAGTTACCTACAAAATATTTAACCACTTTCAAAAATTTATTTGTCTTATATTTTCATCCAACACCCTGACCATTGAGGGGGGGGGGCAGAAGGAGCCGTAGTAAGACTTCGATTGCTCGTTTGCCCCCCTATTCTTTTAAAAAAACCTTTACAAATAAAGACTAGCAAAATCTTTGCGGCTTACAAATTATTCTTTGTATGATACTCGTATGTTGTAAGTACACCTTTAGTTCAATTGATTTACATAACATTATCTGTGCTCACTCTTAAGAAAGTAACCCGTTAAAGAAGCCCAACACCAAATATCAATAAATAAGATACACAGTAGTAATTTTTATATCAAATTTGAAGGATGACAGCTAAAAGCTACTTTAAATGTATGCACAATGTTATGCAAGAGCATGTTTATACGAAATAAATAACATGGAATGGTTCATCTGACAGCTGTTTTCTAGCTACAAATATAGGTTATGATAAAAATGTTTAGTATGTTTATTTTACCGTCCTGTCTGTCTTGTTGAACAAGGGAAAGTGGAGATACGTGAGTTATCAATTTGCCTAGTAGAAAAAATATTAATAGACGCACAATTAAATAAACGTAATATTTAGCTATTGTGTTTCTATCTTGATCTGTTTGTATCCTAAAGTAGAGTGTGGTCAGGTATAAGATCAATTCATGCCAACCACATTGAATTTTAAATCTAATTTGATCTAGTGATGTTTTGTCGGTAATAATTTGTGATATCCTATGTATATCCACCATAGGATATAGATCCTATGGTGAAAATGTGACATCTGATCGGGCTGAAAACATAAATAAAAAGTTTTAGCTCAACACGCTGGTTTTGCTCGTATTGAAGGCTGTAACCGCGCGAGTTTTTAGTGGGCCCTTGAACTTGGACGCAATTTAGTAGGTCGATAATAATTAAGCCGCGAACTATAGTCGTCGCTTCATTCACACACATCGCTATCAATATACATGTTTTATTGTATGAGGAAATGATGAAATATTCTGAAATTACTTCGCTAATAGATTAATCAATTTCATAATTATATTTGTAAAGTCAAGCTCTAGAAAATGTCTTAGCCATTTTCATAAATACAAATTTT